>VWZW01008196.1:699972-982369 GCA_013397115.1 Edolisoma coerulescens | reverse complement strand
CAGATAATTAGTAAATAGTGTAGAGGAAAATTTAAAAAACACGTAAAATGTAGGGGAGTGAAAAGCAGGTTTTATAGAAGAACAATAGGTTTCACCTTTGCAAAAGCCCTGATCTTAAAAATGTTTTCTCAGGAGTACGCGCTTGCAAATATTCAGAGCTTTCTACTTGGTACACGTTTTTCTCCTAACTGTAACAAATGAGTTTAAAAAACAACACTAATCTTTCTGTATGTCATCTTTTTGCTACTGACAGGGGGGAACAGCAACCTGAAACACTTCCTAGAATGTGTCCAATGTTAAGAAAAACAGCAAAGTCAGACCCTAAGAGCCAACTGAAAGAATGAAAAAAAAAAAAAAAAAAAACCTGAAATTTTAGGAGAGATGTGAAAATAAAATCCCTCTCCATATATCTCTTTCAATTTTTTAAGGGATGTATTAAATCATCACCAGTATTCAAAATATCACAGTTTACAGATTTCTCTGTTCTTCTGCCATATCTAATTACTAAACTAAAAACTACTGCTATAAAATGCAGTCTGTGCTGAAGACTACTACATCCCTATGGCATCAAAAGAAATTCCCCTTCCTCCTCTGACAGCTGCTGCTAAGTTACATCTGTGCTCCTGTGGATCCTAAGTTATATACCATAATATCAAAGTCAACATTTTTCCTTATGAAGTTAGCAGCTGGAAAATCAATTTATCAATCAACTATTAAACCCCTATTACTTTACATATGTATTTTGAGGCAATATTTAAGAGGTGAGGCAAAAACGTGTTTCTACTGAATATTTCCCTGGACAGTTTATACTTCAAAGTGCATTTCACATTATAAGGAATACATAATCTGCTTACAGTTTTTTAGAGTCAGAAACCTTCAAATCACTTCATGGAGATTTTCCACTCTCCTTTACTCACTTTTTAGGCCATCACAAGTATGATGACATGAGACCTACCAAGCACTGCTGTCCTGAGCCAGCTGAATTCCCAGTCACCTGCAATGCTGGCAATTAATTCCAGTGACATGAACTAAAGTGATTTTAATTGTCACATTGAAGGTGAATACAGGACTAAATGCTTGTGGAGCGCATAGAACAAGCTGCTGGAGACTTCAATCAATGTTAATATCTTCTGTTAGAATCACAATGGGAGAGTAACGAAGACAGCGCAGCACTCAAAAGGTGCAGAGGACTAAATTAAAAGCATAAACTTGAGCTCAAGACAAATCTGATCAAGGTTACAAATACTGCATGAGACCTGGACACCAACAAGTAAGAAAAAGTATCAGAGACGTGACAAACATGGGAAAGGAAAACACCTTTTTAGGTGTGGGATGTAGCTGCCGTGCATCTTATTCCAATATACTTCATCATCTCATTGCATAAAATTCATGGCGATTTAATGCATTCTCGACACTCTCATTCTGCCTAGCTGCTGATTTGCACCACACCTTTTATCACAAGTACGAAACCTGTAAAAATTGTGTCCATCCCAATATTATCCAAATGGCTGTTTCCTTCGCTGCTCTAAGGAAAAATGCCCAAAGGAATATCACAGAGCCTTTCTAGTATATCTGACACTTAGGTAATTCAGCATGATAAGGAACAATAATTAGCTCGCAAGCAAGTCTCACACTTCTCCCATCTCTCTGGCTGACAGAACAACGCTCTCCAACAGCAGTGGTTTCTGTCCAAGAGCCCTATATTTCCCAGATTTCACCTGAAGACATTTCCAGAGATTAAATTATTTATTTATTTTTAAAGCGGTATCTTCAGTGACCAGGATCTTTCAACGCTATGTGCTACTGCAGAGTAATATTAAGTCCGGAAAGATTAATGCAATCTCAATACATCCTTCATTAAAAAGTCAGTCTGGAAAACTCAGATGAATTAATGTTGACGAGGCACCCAGAGGCTTTAACTGTAAGGAACACAGAGCATTAACTGTAGATTGTTTGAACATAAAAATCAGCGTTTCATGGTTTTGAGATTTTAGTCAAAAACTCTCTTAGAAAAAAAAAATTCTGCAGTTATGAACTGAAAATCCTCAAAAATATCTTCTGTTATTTGGAGATCAGTCACCCACACTAATGTATGCAAAGAATCAGACTGTAGCTTCCATTTATGTCACAGCCAGTAGTAGAATCAATATTCAAAACAAACAAAAATAAAGAATTCAAAATCCCCTGAATTTCACTATCACCATTCATTAGGTTCACTAATCATATTCTGAGAAGTGCTGTAGGCATGAGGTTACTTCTCAAATGCTTTAACCCCAATTAAAAGACCCTGGGACTAGCTGAGTTGGTCAGAACATGGTGCTAGTACTGCCCAGGTTGTGGGCTCAATCTCTGTATGGCCTGCTCACTTAAGAGCTGGGCTGGATGATCCTTCTGGGTCCCTTCCAACTCAGACTGTTCTGTGATTCTGTGGAAATAATTGATTCTTGACAAACTGGCGAAGTGGTGATGGTCCCACACAGATGGCAAGGGAATTCTCATTAAAAAGTATAAACAAAACTAAAAAACACAGTGGCACAGGTACTCAACTGCATTCATATATTACATCCAGTTATTACCCACCAGAGAGGTAAAATAAGCTAAGTGACACTAGCACTTACTGCGTTCCCAGTCAGCAGTCCCTCTGCTCTGAGATTAATAACTCGGGTATTTATCATGGCTATCCTATTGTTTTGCCCAGCCTTACATTAACAAGTCCATAAAACAGGCCCTAGAATGCTGGCTGGGAACATTTTTATTTTGCTTACGAGTCTCCTGCACAAGCAGAGCAGCCCTGCTGCAGCCTGCTCCTGGCAGGGGCCCCGGGCCTGGAGGAAGCGGGAGCACAGAGCAGCGGGTACTGGTCCTTAGGCTGCTGTCATGTGGGTCCCACCTGTGTTTAATGGGCAGCCCCAGGTCCAACTTCTGCCATATTTCATTTCCACTGACTTCAATGAATTTTCAAAAAGGACCAAATCGAGACATAGTCTGCAGCTGCATCTTAAGCCCCCAATACTGAGACAGAAAAGATTACAAACAACCCCCCTGCCCCATATGTCAAAATGACACCACAAGCTTGAGGAGATCTTAGTGCAGATCAAACCCACAGATCTTGACTTCATACCCAACTTACACAACTGATGTGCTTTGAAATACATATTTCTCAAAATCTCTCTAGAAACAGCCAATCTCAATCCATCACGAGGGGGAGAGAGCAGCAAGAAGGGGACAGTTTATAGGGAGAGCAGCACGGCCATGCTGCATGGATTAAATTCAAGTTTATGGCATTCCCTGAATTATGTGAAGCAGCTGGAAAATGAAGTGACCTGCAGCACCACCCACTCAAACATCCTCTCCTCGCCTTTGGGGTTTTCATCAGGTTTAAGGCTTGCTGCACAGCCTACAACCTGTTCTAAATAAATATTAGGACACTTTGATGAAAGGAGAATAAATCTCTCTTGAACATGGTTTTGTTGGAAGCTTGACTACTCACAAGATTTCACATTGAACAAGGTCTTACAAAAAAAGTAATAGGTAATAGCAAGGGGAAAGAAATAGATGACCTGAAGGTTAGCTTTAAATTTTCACCTTCAGAAATTCATCCACTTCTCTTAACTACCTCTTTAGTTAAATATAATCTGTTCAGTGCTCTAGAAGTGTTCAATAAAGTCCTTTTGCACTATTATTATTATTAACAGGGAAGAAGGAAGGCAAATGACAGGGCAGTCAGGACAGACTACTTGTGTAGATAAACTTGAAATTTAGCAAAGATAAACCCAAGTGAGGCAATAAATTTCAAAGGGCCCAGAAATGAGCAAGCAGAAGGAAGAGGCTGGAAAGCCTTGCCCTGATAAGGTAAACCTGTGTGGGCAGGGTTCCAGTTTGGGGTCTGGTGTGGGGCTGGCACTGGTGGCTGCACAGGAGTCAATTCAGCACAGCCTTTGGCCAGGAGAGAAGTGCACAACAGCAAGGGACACCTTCCCCAAGTCCTACTCCACTGCTTCTGCTGAGGGCAGGAGCTGCAGAAGCAATGAGTCACTTACACCAGGCACACAAAACACATCACATGCTGCTGCGTAAGGCAGGAGTGTGAGTAGATATGAGAATGTAGTTATTTCGGGCTACCACCCACCTGGATTGTTTTAGAAGCAATAACTCAGAGGCTGGGAAAAAACCACAATACAATTTGTGCCTAATCCTTTAAATGGGAACTAGTAAAGCAGACACAGAGAAAGAATGAAATTGATTATTACAAGTTAAATTACATGAATTTCTATTATGTCCACCACCTCTTTTTTTATTATTATTATAATTTTGGGGGATGTGGGGTGTGATTGGGTGTTTTTTGTTTGTTTCTTCTTCTTTCACAATTCTTCTCTTTCCATGTCCCTACTAAAAAAAAAAAAAAAAGCTACTATTTTTTATCAATATGTAAAATGGTTTTTTTTCAAAGACTTACAGTGCTGTGTTTACAGTTGGACTGGATGATCTTAAAGGTTTTTCTGATTTTTTTTTACTGAGTTATGACTAGAGGACCCTCAAACAACATTTTTTCTCTTAAAACATGAACCCTCTTTTTCATGAAACAAAAATTTCAAGGTCCACTTAATGCAAATCAATACACAGATATTAGTGGTACCAATGTTTTTTCCTGCAATATATTCAATTATTCTTTCTTAATACCCAAGGCACCTTTCCCTCCCCAAGTGGATTTACTTCAATTCACTTTATCACTTCAATTCCTCCACCACCAGATAGAACATATATTCTTAGATAACCCTGATAACTCTGACTATGAATGTTTCAGAGTTCCTTTTTTCTTTCTAAAAAACATTATTCATCCTCATTTCTGAGGGGGGAAAAAAAAAGTTTTCTTTAAACTTGAAGAAATACTACATTGAATAAAGTTATCTGTTGTTATCATTGAATAAACGAGATTCGTATTTTCATAAAGTTTCTATACCCAAATAGCCTTGTGCACTACCATGCCAAGAGACTGCTTAGATTCTTCACATTTCAAATGATTTTTTGGGTCCAACCAATTCAAGCCCCCCCTGCATGTCCCTGCACATCAGCTATTGCAGAGCAAGAACCACCAGCCAAGCCCACACTACCTGCAGGACACATCCTTGGTCCTGAGCAGGTTTCCTTTCCTACAGAAGCCTGGAGATGGCATCTCCTGTGAATCCCTGGGTCCAGAGGCACTTGCTGCTCTAAGGTGGCATCTCTGCACTCCACTGGGGAGGGCACAGAGAAGGGAGCATCTGGACAAGATCCAGCAGTGAGATGGTTGGAGAAAGCTGAAGGCCATGACTTGGTATGGAGGGATGAAAGGCGAGGACACAGAAGGCTGGAGACATGGAGTTAGGTTTCTAGAAGATGCAATTGAAACACTTGGTGCTTTTAATTTTGGCCAATAATTTAGGGCACACTGTCTAAAGCTTTCTCAGGGGCCTCATGTCATTTAAAATGGCCCGGCTCCCTTTCAGTAATTTAGGCTGTTAGGGAGTGTGTGGTAAGATGATTCAAAGGATACTGCATATGTTTCATGGCACCAACAGGCAAAGCGGCTATGTAGTGGGAACACTGACATAGTTATTTTCAATATTTTATTTGTGTTACAAGTAACAAAGTGCATATTTACCTACAAAATAGGTAACACAGGGCTGTCTTTAACTGGGGACCTTTTAGTCCAATTTTAGACACATATACAGATTAAAATTATCTTTTCAGAAAATAAGTCCATATGAAAGTACTCTGGTGAATGAAATAAAGTGCACCAGTTTAAATGCAAATTTTTGATCTAATCACCTCCACCTAACCTTATACATGTGCTACTATTAAAAGGAAAACCTAGCTGAAAACTAGAATTCAGCCCAGAGAAACTGTATCAGCAGAAACACAATTCTGGAGAACATAATTTACAGCTAAAGTTAATGACCTTTCTAGAATATATCAAGAAACCAACATAAAGAAAGCATAAATAGATTTTCTATTATCCTTGGTAGTTTAAGTCTTTAAATCAATTCTTCACTTTGTGTGGTATTTCTCCTCCAAAACACTACACAAAGAAAATTAACCATTATAAATAATGGTTTAATTAATTGACTTAAAAAAAAAAAGTCTATCCCTCTAGATTATCTGGCAGATAAGTATCAAGAGAAATACGTTACTTCAGACAATTAGTGAAAGGTTCAAAAGTTCATTCCTGCTTTGAAATAGTATTTAGTACTCTCCAAACTATTTCCATCAAAACTAGATGGTTTATAAATTCATTTCTTAGTGATTTCCCATAAAGGCACTAATGCTGCACCTCAGCTTGGAAGGGGCTAAACTGAGCATGTTCCACCTCCACCACGGCCTGTTGTATTGGGAGGAGGAAAAACACACCCCAAGCACCTCCCAGCTCCTGCTTACAGGTCTGTCCTAGCCTCAGTCCCCAGAAAGGGAACCGTGGTGTTTGAAGAACCTCGAGGGTTCCTCAGGACCAAAAGTGGCCCCTGGGACTCAGCTGCCCTACAGGTGAGACTCAGCCCCCTCCTCTCTGCTGAACAGGACAGCTTAGCTAGAATGAGAAACCATGATATTCTGATCCTTCATTTCCACAGGATCCAGAAAGAAGTAGGTGGGGAAAATGGGATGGTAAACAGGAAATATGGCTAAAAAATGACCTGACCACAGCACAGGCTGGATGCTATTTTAGTCAATCCTTTCTGTGCCTGCATGAGCACCCTTTCCCCAGCAATGGATTCCAGCGCCTGCTAGTTTCAATAAAGATAACGAAAAATGATACCATTCTGTTTGAGTGGAAGACCAGATACATGTCCAGGTTTTCAGATAAAAATATTCATACGTGTACCTCTATCATTGCACAGGGTTGCATTCAATGGTCAATTAGAAAGTACACCAGCAGGATCAAGGGTACAATGATCATTCTGATTTTAAGAGCTCCACAAACACATGAGGTGGAAGGTTTATAAGTGCTTTTTCAAACAAAGCCAAGAAAACTGATGCTCTATAAAATACCACAGAGACATTCAAGGATATTTAATACTTCCGAGGTGTAATCATTAGCTTCCATTTCAGAGAGAATGTTTCATGGGTAATCACTTTGTACATATTTTTAAATCCCACTGGGTATCTTCCCAAGTTCCTTGGAAAATTTTGGCCAAGTGTGCTTATGGATCAGGAACTTTTGATTGAGCAAAATATTTCTGGCACCTGAAAGAGGCACTTCCCTGCTGAGTGGAATCTACAACAGCATCTAGACTCTACTGCTCATTGATTTCTTTAAGTGCCTATGCATAGCATTAAAGTCTCAGTGGTATTGTTTTCCTTTTCATGTCCATGGATGCAAAGTCAGGGTCTTTAAAGATGATCCATCCAGACTAATGTAACAATTCTGTACTTTATAAATTACATGTATCAAAGTATGTTGAACATACATAGACATACCATTATGCTTCTTTCCATATTTAGCACTGGTTATTCAAGAAATACACAAGTTATGTGAATAAAACAACAGCAGAAATATCCCTGTGCTAAAGAGCTTATGAGCATGATTTCTGCATAGAAAACCACACACAAAATTTTCAGTGTAAGCCAGTCTCACAGTGATGACATTAAAATACACAGTTACACTCAGACATGACACTGTGGGGGAGCAAAAATATAACTATAAATGATTGTATGACTTTTGGGGAGAAGAGGCAAGCACACTCCATAGCATACAATTAAAGAAAGTTGCTCCCATGTCTGACCTTCCCATGGTTTGATTCACAGAGCACAGAGCACTTGGACAAAGTGAACTTGACTCAACTAGACAAAATTAGATAGGGCATCTTCAAATGCTCTCGATTTTAATTAGGTGTGTGCAGTGCAGCCTAGAGCTAGTCCAAGGGAAACTCCCTGACATTTTGTGTCCCATGGCACAGACAGTGGGGGTCTCAGCACCCAGGCAGGCACTGCCTAACATCCCTGTCGTGGCAAGGGAAGAAGATAGTTTGCACATTTTAATGGGAAATCTATTGTTAAAATCCCTTAAGCTTCATAAGCAATCTGTAAGAAACCTTTTGCAAAAAAGAGAATTGTTTTCTCCATACCTCCCCAAAGAAAGTGTTGGCTTCAGCAGTCCATTAACGAAATGACTGCAGGTGCCTATCTTTCCTGCTAAAATTAAAAAGCTTTATTCTTACTCCTAATTCTATTATTTTTCATTGTAAACATTGTCTCTCTAATTCTGAATTGCTCTATCACTCAGTATCCTAATAGCAGCTCACATTTTCTCTGCTACACGTTTTTTCCTCGAGGTCCAGGATTTTCTTATCTGGTGATTAAAACTGTTTAACCAATTTAACTACTTTTCATAGTAGCAGCACATCAATAAACCGAAGAATATTGGGTTTTGGGTTCCTTCTGAGAAGATAAAATTCAGCAGTCTCCCAATACAATAAAGATAAAACACACAGTATCACTCAGACCAGAATGCTGCAGAAGAAAGTCGTATTTCATGCCCTTCACAAACTCTGAGAAGTTACTGCCCAGGGTTGCACACCCATGAGTGGTCGCTGCTAGCAAGGGCATAGCTTGAAGACCACACATCACCAGGAGGCAGTGACTGATGGAAGTCTGCAGCCAGCCTGGAAAACCTTGAGTATCAAGGACTTCCTGCTATCTGCCTGACAGATTATCACCATGGTCATCCAGATTACAGGCAAATGTGATTCAAGGAAGTCACAAAGAGGATTAGTACTTTAACCATAATGGCAAGATGACATAGCTCAGAATGGAGGTCTAAATATAGGCAGGGAAGAAAATCTACTTAGTTATACAACCCGTAAAATCACTTATGAAAAAGAGTGAAGGGCAGAAAAGCAAAGGGCCAGGAAGTTGTTGGGTGGGTGATGTCTACATCCAGCTCCCTTGAGAAGCTCAGGCAATTGTAATAGCAGCCAGGCATTTCAGAAACAGCCATCTGAAACCAAGGAAGCCTATAAACTTACAGTGAATTTATAGCAGACTCCCAGACTAAGGTGATTTCTTTTAACCATGTTGATGGAACTGTCTACCTAGTCAGTTATTTTAAGTTTGAGAGACAAGTCTGTTGCAAAGAGTAACACTGCCATAAATCCTGCCTGATGCTGTATATCCAGGCATCCACTACCCACCACTCTGCTAGGTAAATATCAGTCATACCCTGCAGTTAGAAACAATAGAAAGATGTGAGGAGAAGGTTTTTTCTGCCAGAACTTGTTTGTTAGGAGGTCCATGATGCCAGTGAATGAAGAAGCCTCACTGATGGTGAAGTACAAACTGGTATTTCCTAGAGGCTACCTCTCTCCCCTGTTACCCAGGGTGAAAGAAAGGGAAGAAGATGGATATGAGACTCACCAAGACAACAGGAAAAGCTAAACTCAAAAACAGAAGAAAAACATATTTTTTCTGTCTTTTCTATTAATTTAATGAGAAGTTACAGGGGTTGAAGCTTCATAAAAGAGTATTATATAAATACATATATATCTTTAATAATATTTTATATATAAAAATATAACCCTTTTATTTTCTTTATTTCATAGACCGCTCTCAAAATATGGAATGAGTTGGGTTTTTTCTTTTCAAACTGCAATTTACTACCTTTCAGTTGCTATTGGCCATTAGATTGAGAACTTAAGAAATCAATACACTTTGCCTAATGTATCAGAAAGAATGAGGACATTCCATTCAAGCTGAAAGAGGATTAAATAAAATAAAGCATGCCTAATTAATAATAAATTTGTTTCAGAGTTTTATAATTTTTTAATGTGGAAATCAAAGCTGCATAACGGAAATAATTTTCAAACATGCAAAATAATAATGAAAACAGCAAGGGGGAAAAATAAGAAATAATTTACTTAATATTATTGTTTATCAAGTTAATAACATTTATCTCTCTGGGACACAATGAATACAAGTTAATGTTTATATAACTCATGGAAGCTGAAAGGTGCTATTTGAAGTAGCAGGTATTAAAATATAGGTGTAGCTAATTCTTATTTTAATTTTCCATTTACATGGTAATTTTTTTAATCACTCTTACATTCAAATATCCTCACTAAAAGCCGAATTTGAAGTAAAAGGAAAATCCTTTTGTTCAAAAAAATGACTGTTGGTTATGCTCAGTTTGAATTGCCATACTGCTAAACTGACCTATTCCACAGGCAGACACCAAATAAGAATCCAAGACATTTCTTTCCTGCTTGTTTACATAGACTGCAGCTATGCCCTGCAGGTGTTCACTCTTCTCAGTTTGGGTTTTCATTTTTTCTTTTACATGCACATAAACTCCTGTGGAAGGGGTTGTGCCCTGAGGGGCTAAGAAAAATGGCAGCCTTTTCAAAATTATCTGTAGCAGACTTTGGAGGGGCTGAGCGTGTGAGGGAAGCCAGCAGTTCCAGCTGCAGGGAATGTTTGTCCCAAAAAGCACATGCTCCTTCCACCTTCTGAGACAGACCAGGGAAGTCTGCAAAAGTCCTTGTCTTCCAAAAACACGTTTATCAAGTGTTACAGAGTTAGTAGATCTCTCTCCTGTTAGTACATCAGACATGCAGATAAATTTGGACAATGATTGAGCTGGCAATATTAAATATCTTTGCATCTTATTTGTCATTTTCCAAACTACACCATCTTACTGATGTGGGCTGTTCCAGTGCCAGTGTCCTCCTGGTTCAGCTCCCCAGGCTCCCCTGGTAACCAAGTTCTTAAGAATGATCATGTAATTAATTCCTCTTCCCACCAACAGTGCCTCCCTAGCCTTACACACCAGCAAACTATGGCAGAGTTCACCTACCAAGAAGAGGTTCTAGACCAAAATATAACAAACAAACAAATAAACCCCAAGATCTGTCCCTCAACTAGTCCTCACAAACAGCCTGTCTCTCATCTCATACTCTCCCACCACAGTCTGCTGGAAATCCTCAGCTCAAGACATCACGCTAGTATTGATATGAGCTGCCGTTGGAAAACCTTTTTCACACATCAATTCATTCTCTGTTTATCTGCTTACCTTTATTTTCTCTTTCCATCAGTGTTTGTTTCATAATGCTGTTGAGACGATAGCAAAAGGTCAGAGAAGGCTGTATCACTTTCCAGCTCTCCATCCCTCCTTTAAGAAGAGAAACCACATCTGCTAGTTGTGAGTGGTATTCCCAGCACCACATTGACTCTGGTTCTGCCGTGTGAAACAGCTCTCATTGTGCAGCTCCCCTCAGGGGGCTGGGGCTCGGGGAGGGCTCTCTGCCACTGCTGCAGAGCTGGCAGGCACCACCTCACCTCTGCCCATCCTGCAACAGGCTGCAGAGGGAGTCTGCTCTGTCCTGTGGGCTTGGATTCCTCCAGCAGCCACCCCAAAAACATCACCTGCCTTTCTTGACTTGCAAGGGCATGACAATAATAAACATCTAAGACCACCACAGGAAATTGGGCAGACTCTGTGAAAGTAGGGCTGACGCAGACAGCTGTGTCACCCATGATAAATCAGACAGAAGTATTCAGAAGCAAGTAGTGACTCACATTACTCACCCAAACCCAATAAAATGAAAACTTGCCATGGAACAGGATAACCTTTAGTTTAAGGACACAATCATAAATCACAAAATGAAGATTTCTTTTTAGAAAAGTATTTCCAAATTTTCTGGCTCACCTTAAGCCTTTTCTATGACAATCACTTGTGGGCTGAGAGGAGGAGGTAGAAGATTCATTCATTCTTATTCTTATAGATACAAACCTCTAATTTTTTTGAAAGATCTTGGAGTTACCCAGACAGTGAGATATGTTTCATTATTAAAACTGATTTGCCTCATATTGACCATGAATGCCAAGGGGAATTTAAACTCCTGCCTCACAAAATAAACCATCAAACACAGAAGTTGCTTTTCTGGTATTTACAACAGTGAAATACCAAGGCTTTCCAAAAAGTACACTGTCTACCCATTTTACTTTTCATCACAGTTTCTAAAATTAAATTTTACAGTCTGAACATAGCAGTCCAGAACTGGGAAAAGGCAAGATATTAAATCTGCCAGGTCAGCCCAGGACTAACAGTAGATTAGTAGCTCCATTCAGAAAACAAGGATTAGAATACATATCACCACAGGAGAAATTTTAAGAAAGTAGAAATCAAGATATTCCCATGGTGCTAGTTTGGGAATATGTGTATGTGTACAGGAAAAATTGCCCACAATCCAGCTAAAACTTTTCCTTTTTCCTTTTCCCAGTAAGTCAGATAACATAATCACAGGATTTCTGACCTGACACATAATCAACAGGATGTGGACTAAAAAAACCAACCAAACAAATAAACAAAAAACCAACCACAAACAAACAAAATCCCAAAACCAAAACTAACCCAAAACCAAACACCAAAAAAGTGCTTTTGTTTCTGTGCAAACTAATGTCTCCACACAGGCTGAGTAAGCAGCAAAGCACATGGATGCCTAACAATGGCAGGTAGGATTTTTATTCTTTTGTTCCCAACACAAGTCAGTCTGGTTAGCTTTGTGCAGAGAACAAACCTGCAGAAATCAAGGCAGTCTAAGAGAACTCTTGGGTCAAGCCGACATTGTTTGCATTAGGAGTAAAATAACTCAAAGTACAATCAAAACTACAAAGAAAACTGCAGAAAGTACAAATATGTCCTGCAGTTTAAAAAATGCCTTTTACCACAGAACCAAAATGGAAAAAAGAGAGGATGTGTTATTCTCTCTTCTCTCTCTTTGAGGATATAATAAAAGAGTCAAGTACAAAAAACCCATTGGGAAACTCTGCACATTCAAAATTATTCTACTTCAAGTCACAATGTGTACTACTGAGGTGCTTAGCTTGATAAAGGTGAAATCTTGTCTCTAAAACTCTGCATGTTCTTCAGACCCAATCTTATTTTAAAGTAATTGACTGAAACTTAATCTCTGGATTCAGTCATGTAGAAAATAAGTTTGGACTACTAAAATTAGCAGCAAGTCTTCCCAGAGCTTAATGTTTTAAAATATTTTAACAAAAGTTTTTGATATTGCATCTCAGTAGCATTTCCAATGCTACTTTCTAATAAAAATTAAAATACCATTCTTATGCATAACAGAATAAGTAAAAGGTCCACATATTCTGATGCCTTGTCCCAGACAATAGACAGAATAATAGGTAGCTTTTCCTTTCTTTTAGCCATAATACAACAAATAATATTCAATAAGTAGATTAGTGTACCTGAAGGGGCTTATACGACACCAGGAAAAAAAAAACCAAATAATGTTATTTAATAGTAATGTTTTTCCTTCTTACATAATAAAATAAAAATAATTAAAAGTGCTTAGAAAAAAACCTTAGGACTTTTTTTGCCCTTAGGGAAGTTATTATCTTCAGCTGTTTATAAAGGAGTTATGAGATCAGCCTAAAGATAATGTAAAACAACAATTTTTAAATTAAAATTTTGAGGCAATATAATTGAGTTTATAATCTTATCGCTCATCCTTACTATTAGGAAAAATAAGTGAAAAAATCACATGGTGGCTTAGTCCAGAAGGACATCACTTCTCAAGCCTGAACAAGCTAGTGAACATTTCCTCTCTCAAACAAACAAAAAAACCTCCCACCAAAACGAAACCAACCAACCAAAACTCCAACCCCCCGAACACATTTCTACCTATCTGTTAATTCAAAAGGAAAACAGAAATGACACAATGAAGGTATTGTCATAACCCAACCAAAGGAAATGCTGGAGCTCTGGAAGGCATCTCGCGGATGAACTCGCAGAGAGGCCTGAGCAGGAGCAGAAGGAGCCGCTCCAGATGTGCCTGAGCCCGCACGGGAGCCCGAGCGCAGCTCCCTTCCAGCCGCACAGCTCCTCTTGGAGAGAGGCTCCGCGAAGCACAGGGAAGGCTCAGACCTGATGAAACACAACGACATCGCCCAGCACCTATGAGAACAGACCTTGCAATCAGATTTCCGAAAACCATGGGAAATTGAGCCCAAGTAAAAATTACAGGACTAAATCAATTACTTTTGAAACAATTCCGCATCTTTGGAGAAGACCAGAACACAGCTTTATGTCAAAGACTGAAGCAAATCGAGTTATTCGGCATAAACCACTGACCTGGAGAAAACCGATTATTTATGTTCTATTATACGCTCCGTGGTATTAAAATCTCTTGCATTATTTATGTTTATAATACCTGCACTCCCGAGGCAGGAGCTGCTCGCAGTCTACAGCATCCCCGACAGGTGGCGTCTGGAATCCCACGGCACAATTCCATCGAAAACTTGGAGTAATCAAAAGCTTCTTATGCAAAAGAGATTAATTTTAATTATTTTCACCGCTTGCATGCTGAAACTGCTCTGGCCAAGCTGTCTGACCACACAGAGTGGGTGACATAAATGGACACAGAGCAGGACAGTCCATCTTAGAGAGCTTCAAAGACATACAGGTGTATGAATCCATTACAGAAAAGCAAATATACAAAATAATTATAGATTAAAAAAGGGTAATAAAGCTACCAAGCAAGCAATAAGTAGCCAAAAACTAGTTAAATATATATGATAAGACAGTTTAAGACCAAAAAAAAAAAATGTCACGTAGTAATTTTACTTTGCAATTTCAGAGTCTCTTCTTTATTCCTGTACTAGATTCAAATATATAATTTTCTTAAAGACTAATTAGAAAAAATGAGAAAAAAAATAAAAAGAACAAACTTGTTTTTAAAAACACTTCTGCCTTTTGTTTTTCCTCTGGTAAAATAATACACTTTTTTTTTTTTTTGAGCCTGTGCCGATGGAGTATAGTAAACAAAGGTAACAATATCCATAAGCCTAATTTCATTTCACATTAATTTTTTATTGTGGCTCGGTTTATTACACAATTCTGCAAGCAAGACCTGCTGTGAATGAATGAAGAGAAAAAAAGAGAAAGAAGAAAACAGTTCCAGGACTTGATGTATGCAGAGTCCTGTGGCCATGTCACCTGTTACACCAGCACTCTCCAGGGAGAGGTGACTCAGTGCTATCTCTGCAATACAGAAAGCAAGCACACATGTCCAGCAGCTTCCCCAAAGGCACACAACAGAGCAGGGAAAAACCAAACTGGAAACCACTGTATTCAATTTCTCAGCACTACACACAAGCCTGGAGATTACAGCTTCTGTTCTCTGCATTTTCCCCTAAAACCTGTTAGAAATTCTGTATGCAATTTTTCTTACTCCGTCTACCTCTAATTTTTGAAAACTATACTACAAAGATTGAAGCCAATTATTACCCTTCAGAATTACAGAACCTCATGGATTTCAGTAGCTGTGGGTGTCTGAAAGCTTCAAGTTTGTTCATCTACAGCTAGTTTTAAAAGAGTAGGAAAATCAAAACTGGTTACAACCATTTAGTAGACCAAGATCATCAAAGGAGCAATTTAATTCCAGCTCCAGTGAGAGCAATACAAATTTTATGCTCTTCACTTCGCTGGGAGAGCTGAGGAACAGCAGAGGAATGATTTCCCTGGCCAGCAGGTTTCAGAAGCATGCCGATATCATGCATTTCTAGTCTGCTACTGTTTATATTCAACTAACTTTGATTTCTAGATTATTTTGGAATTGGTACCACAAAAACATACAGTGAGAATGGTAAGGCAAATGAGAAGGAGCAAGCCTAGAGGAAAGCCAGTCAGTGTTGATCCACATCTTTACAGCTGGGAAGTGTTCATGACCATCCCAGAGAAGCCTATTATAAATTCCTTCTGGAGGAATTTCTAGAACCAGCAACATGAAATCTCTCACTACAGTGCTTCCAAACTCTTTATGTGTTTTGAACAACAACTGTGAAGAGAAAGAAACCACAGTCAAGCTATTTGGAATGCACTGCTCTACCAGCATGCTGTGCCCATTCAGAAGAGACTTGAAATTTCTCAATCAGCATTTAAATCAAGTAATCTGTGCATGTTTTGATAAAATATATGTAATTCTCATTCCAAACAGGACATTACGAAGAACACAACACATTTTTCTAGCATTGAGTTAAGCTTGTAACAAACTAGGCTCTTTTGCTTATATCAAAAAGCACTATAGAATAAAATAACCGATTAAATAAAAATTAGTGCATACCAGAAAAAAAGCTGATCTGTAAATTTCCCCAAATACCACAGCCAGAACTCAAGCAATACAATCCAGGAGGAAAAAAAAATTAAAACTTTGTCCATATTTAAGCAAAGGTCATAGTTTTCTTCATTAGAAATCACATCTTGGAGCTATTTTTATTTCCAAAGAGTACAGTTCATTGAGATACAGTCCTAATGTTGTCATCTGAAAGTAAAAAAGGGAGCAGCACTGAACAGTAAATATGATCTCACCATAAAAATGTCACATTTGGAGCATAATCTTGGGTGGAAAACATTTCATCATGTGGCTTTAAGGAAAAGCAGGCACCAAAGCTCCTCTGGAGCAGCTGGATTCTGGGAGAGTGGCCCATGCCCGTGTGCCGTGTGCCTGGAGGATCAGGATGGGTGGTTGTAGGCTGTTTCATAAAGGCAAGGAAGATGATGAGGGGTTATCACATTCTGTGCTAGGGAGAACATTCAGTGTATAGAAGTCAATCATGGCAATTGTGGTTCTTATCTAACTCATCTGGGTCAAGACCTCCAAGGAAAAACTTAATCTTGCAGATTGCTCAGAATTCTGTTGGGAGGGACTCCATGGGATCTTTCATGGAGGCTAAAGGAGCTAGTTAGTGCTGGGAGTTTTTCAAGAATTCTCCTGTGGAAGCACAAAAACCTCTCATCCCCTTTAAAGGTAAGGGAAGCAAGTGGAGAACCCCCTTGGCTTCAGAGTGAGCTTCAGAGTCTGCTCAAAACCAAAGGAGAATTGTTCCAGACATGGAAGAGCAGACAAATATCGGCTGGAAACTACAAGGGCATCTGCCAGTGCATGCAGAGATGAGAGGATCTTAGGCAATTAGAGGCCCATCAGTCTTCTTTCAGTCCCTAGGAAAGTTATGGAAAAAATCCCTCTTGGGGGCCATCACCAGTCAGATGAAGCACATGATTGGAAAAGACAACATGGATTTACCAAGGGCAAATTGTTCTTGACAAATCTGATCACCTCATGTAACAAAGAAACCTGCTCAGTGGATGTGGGATGAGACACGGACATTGTCTACCTGGACTTCCCCAAAGATTTTGATATGGTTTCCCACTGTCCCCTCCTAGAAAAGCTGATGTGTTATGGCCTGGACAAGTGGTCCATGTGGTGGGAGGGGAACTGGCTGACAGGTCACACCCAGAGGGCAGTGGCAAACAGCTCCTTTTCCAACTGGCAACCTGTCACATCTGGATGTTGAGCCATCTTGTCTAAATTATACTTGGCCAAGAAAATTTGGACCAGATGATCCTTAAGGTCCCTTCCAACCTGCTATTCTATGACCAAAGCCACCTCTGTAGATGACCCCAGGTTCTGAACAGGTGGCGTAGCACCAAAGAAATGATTCCTCAGGTTTGGCATCATCTCTCAGCAGCAACATAACGAAAAGAGACTGTGGGATACTCAATATAAAAACTACATTCCCTACGAATCTGGTTTTTTTCTGATTTTATTAGGGAGCCATCTTCCACTTATGGTAAATTATTAATTATATAATCCATTAAATACCACACAGTTATCTTTGTCAATAAGACAATTTTTGTTGTCAGCTGCTTATGGTGAATCTTATGTACTTGATGTAGACTGCAGTGAGAATCAAACTGAGGTCCACATCAAGTTTTGTATAAGAAACCCCTCAAACAATAATTTTTTTTTGAAAGTCTTGTGACACAGTCAAAATTTCAAACACATTATTTATGCAAATTAAGTGTGCTGTTAATCATAAAAATACTTCTTAATAGAATGTTAAAATAAGGCATTAATTGAGTAAAATACTTCTAAATTCCTCAAAGACAATTTTGCTAAGTTGTATTCTCTGAGGAGATTTAAAATGGAGCCAAATGGGAATTTTAAGTATTTAGAAGCAAGCTGTTTGCCATAATTCATATATTTTCCAGTCACTTCAACATTTCCAGCTTTGTTATGCCTCACTGCCTGCAAAGTCAGTCAGCTTCTTACTCTCAAACATCACTTATTAAAGCTGAAGATCTATACACTAAGAAGAAGTTTTCTCCCGTTGTGGAATCCTCTTAATTGGTATGATCCCATGTGCCTGTCTTTCCAACTCAGTTACAGTACATAACCAAAAATCACAGACTTCTACAGAGGCAAAAAAAAAAAAATAAAGAAGGTTTAAAGTGATTTTATTTTTTTCCCCCTTTTAATTTCAAGCTGTCTTTAGAATTACACTCATCTTTTTCCAGGGCCTGATACAAAGCTCAGTGAATTCAACGGAAAGACTCATCAGCTTCAATATCATGGGAGCAGGCTCATAACACACCATATGCCAAGTACGAAAGTATCCATCTGTCACTGATCCGTATCTTGTTATTGTTATGTGCATTACAACAAGGGATTAGTTTTCTAAGAGATGAAGCTTGTAAAGGAGTTGCTGGAGGAATTTCTAAACAAAGGTTTCTGAGCACGTAAGCACCCCGGAGTGCAGGCGCACATCCCCCAAGTCAGCAGTGCTGCCAGGAGTGTCTGACAGCCTTTGGTGCTCACCTGCACAGCTGTGCAGAGACAGAGCACTGTAACCTACAGGCTCAGGCTTCTTTTGGCTTTTGGGCTGCCAATAAGTTTATAACTGACGCACATTTCACTGCAAGTGAGAGCCAAACAAAAATCTATGTGACCTTCGTGCACAGGGACAGAGGACTCAGCAGCAGAGCAGTGTGACAGCCATCAGGATCCCTTCACTAGTACCACTGATAGTCAGCATCAATGCCACAGGGGCATCAACACCCTGTCATATTATACTGAACTATCTGCCATTATTTTGCCTGAAAAAGAAGGAAACAGTATTTTTCCTAGTCACAAAAGTGTGATGGCACAAGTCATTTTTAAAAGCATGCTGACAGAAGTACAAAGGCCCCCTGCAATTAAGGATCTTTCTTGTTTAATTAATTATCCTTTTCAACACTACCCTACATCTTGGCAAACACACATAGCCCTCAAAAACAGAGAGCAGAAGGTGGGCACTAATTCGAAGATCACCTCGCCATCTCCTCTCTCTCCAAGATGAATCTGTTGCATTTGAGAGCATGCGGAATATTCCTTTTTACAAACCCAATCACTTTTCATCACGAAGTGAAATAAGCAGAAGCAACTCTTCTCTGAAAGTGGTCGTCATGATGAGTGGGCTCCTATATTTAGGTGCTCACCCAAACCATGGTAAGCCCCAAGAAATTACGCTGTGAATGCCTTGCCCCAAAAACCCATTTCCTCTCACATCCTACTCTCAGAACAGCCCCCACAGCCAGCTGGCATCAAACTCATCCCTATAGCCTCCTCCTCCAGGTGCCAAGAGCTGCTAGCCAGCAGCCTGTGTGCACAGTCTCCATCCTTCTCCCCAGCAGCTCCCAATAACCACCTGTAGCCCACTCCCACCCCTCAGTCCTTCACTCCCCACTGCGCCAGCCCTTCCTTCATGGGCCTTTTTCTTGTCTTGCACTCCTGCATACTCCCCGCTGTTACCCAGTGCCACATCCCCATTCACTGTTTATTCCCCTACCATAATCCTACCTAACCTTTGCTCAATTCCAGTTTCTGCTGCATGAACACAATGCATGTGCAAAACTTAAACACCTTTCCTAGCACAGGCAGCCATCATACTCGGGAGGACAGTCAAAAAAGTAGGTCTGATTAAAACAGCCTTCACAGTAACAGAGCTTGCCTGGGGATGAAACTTGTCATCACCTTGAAACATTTTTTTGAGCTTGGTTTCAGTTATTTGAAACTGCATTCTGAGTTTCACCTTGGGCAAAGTTTACCTGTCCAATTTACCAGTTGGACCTGAACCAGTGGGCATAGATTCATATTTGGAGTTACATCTTTTCAAAATCCAGCTAAATAATGGAAATATTCTTATGATAAAATCTCTTTCCCACTGTAGCCCAACAGTCTTCTCAAACACTATCCTAATTATCTAACACCTACAAGAGATTAACAAATCAAAACAGTGACTTCAAACTGAGGAAGGTTCTCAAAATCTTCTTTTGCTATATACCAACACCAAGTTGCTAGTGCTTGGACGACAAGCAACAGTTTAGATCTAAGTTGATGAAGACATTGGGATGCTTATGTCACTAGCATACAACCTTTCAACATGTAATAATTTAATACAGGCAAAAATATTGAAAAAGTATATTTTTCATTTTTTCAACTATGGCAACTAACCAAACAAAATACCCTGGAATTTTTTCATCAGGAATGCAGACAGAAAATCTATAGTATTACACACCTGTCCTGGTCATATTACAGATGGCAGATCAGCATTGAAGAAGGTACCTGAATGACTAAGGAGGAATTTATGCACTAAACAGGTTACAGGGATGTGTGGTGAAGAGAGGTGCTAACCTTACAGAGCAGAATAAAAATTAAAAAGCCTGTACCAGAATTTCAAAATGCTGCCTCATTTACAAAAAAAAACCCCAAAAAACAAACAAACAAACAAAAAACTAAAAAACCAACTCCAAAGAGACACAGGATATTCTCAGTATATTTTCCTACTGTACTGCTCATCCTTATAAAGAAACCACCTTCAGGCAACTCTGTTCTGTCCCTAAAGAACTGGAAACTATATGCTCTTTTCCACTACATGTCATCCTGCTCTCCTCCTTCATCTACCAGACTGAGGACTTTAAACAAACATTGCACACAACAACTCACTCTTCCCCAAGTTTCTCAAAATTGAACAAAGATTTTTGTTGTTATGAGGATACAAATTTTTGCTCTGCCAGGCTGATATTTGAGCTCCTTGGAATTTCAGGGATTACTTTCATTAGTCATTACAAGGCTGGGGTTCCCCCTCTTTGGTTCTCAGGGGAACCATGTGGCTTACAGGAAATCCAAACCAAGTTCCATATTCATTTCTTTTCCTACAACTGAATTAATTCTTTCCTTGTTTTGTTGGTTTTAACAAGTAAACTACCCACGTGCTACTGGTCCTCAGTTAGAATAGATATTACCACCCTTTCTCCTCCTGAAAACTTGTGTCTTCCTCCATGTAGGAACATTCCCTTGAAATGAGCATTGCATTCACAGATCAGAAAAGGGAATTGGAGCTGCCTGTGCACATGTAGGATGTTCTTACTGGAGATTACTTAAAAAGGACTGGGAAACTGAACACAAAGCTCAGGACCTGTTCGAATCCTACAACCTGGCTGCAGGTAAGAAGAACATTCTCTTTCAAAACACAGAAAATCTGAACAAGAACTGACAAAGGCAACTTGAAAGCCTTTGTTTTGCTCATGTTTCCATGATTCCCCCACCTGCAATTCAGAAAATTATTTTGAAGTCCGTTGTTACTAAGTAATTGATCTTACTGAAATTATGGACCCAATGGGTGACATTATTTCACCATATACATCTGTTACTGGCATCGCTAGACTGGATCTCTGTTACTAGGTCAGAAGCACTATTTTATTACAGAATTGGTTGCCAGTATTTAATAATTTTATCTGTCTTCCAATGGGTGACCTGTGATCAGCGAGCTGCAAGGATATGAAGATAGCACTGACTTCATTTTTCAGATGGTCCCATGGACATCCAGTCAGTAGCATGGGAGAGACAATAAACAACTAGTGTTTGCTTGTGTTTCTCAGCAGGGCTGAGCAGAACAAACCCGAACTTTTCAACTTGTCAGTATAACATCATAAAAGTCATTGATATTTTGTTGCATTGAATCTTTTTCTTTTTCTATTTTCAGAAGCATACTTTATCAGAACTGTATTTATTATTCATATTGAAGTCCTGGCTCAAAACTCACTGTGCTAGTCTTCTACAAAACACTGATGAAAGATGGTTCTGGATCGCAGAATTTACAGTCTACAAGACAGATGAAAGATGAATATAAAGAAGCCTGTACTGAGGAACATGACTGCTCAGAGTGCCAGAAACCGTCTCAGTGCAGTGATTGCTAAAGAGGTTAAACCAGTCCCTACGCTCATTTCACCTCATTTTTAAGTGAGAAGGTTGTTGAGTGCCAGGTTTTTCATATGGAGAACACGTTCCTTAAACTGCACCTGGGATACACCCATCTCAACAAAACTCCCCAAAATCAGTAGTTTAAGCCGCTAATTAGCCTTCTGAAAGAAATTATTGCAGTCACTTCCCAGCTCATTTAGATTCGAATTGGTGATAGAGGAGAAAAGGAAGTGTAAGTGATAAGTGAGTTATACTACTTACATGACAAATTACCTAGAAATGCTGGGTGGTTTTTTTCCTGAACCCCTGTCACTTAAAACCTCCCAACAGATTATTCTATATGAAATTATTCCTGGATGAATGCCTTAGTTGTGTGTTTCCTTTTGTTTTCTCTTTGTAGTTTCTGTTAATTTTATAGATGGAAACCAACACTGCTAATCTATGTCATTGTTTTCTATAATTTCTATCTGGATCAAATAAAAAATATGATTGTTATGAATTTCTTTTGTGCGTTTCTTTTTCTATGTGTATTTCTTTTTCATGCCCTCATGCTTTCTGTGGTGTTAGACAAAACTATGATAAATCTAAGGGGGGTAATTATGTTATTGAAATTATGTATTAGGCTTCCAATGGTAGTCACCCTAGACAGAGACAGAAGAATAGAGACTCATGATTGTACCCCTTGTCTTTTCCTCCTTTTATTTCAGAAGAAAGCCTCGGCAATAGGTTATTCACCTTGATATTTAATTAAGCTATGAAATCAATATTAAGCTACAGTTTGCTTTTAGTACTATTCAGCTCTTTTATTCCTTCAACGACTTTAAATTAAACATCTGGATGATCAGTCTGAATGGTTGGTACTGTACCAGGCCAGTTACTGCTCCAAGGTTTAAAAAAAAAAAAAAGTGGGTGTGTGGATATGCACAAACTGCCACTGGTCAGCTCCCTCTTGAAGATGAGCATATTCTGCCAGGAAGTAAATATCTCCCCCATTGACACACCAGTTCCTTCCTCATTTTTCAAGATAATTAAATTTCGTAGGCAGCTTTATTCCCCAAACACTTCTCCAAGAGAACAGAGACACTACATAATCTATGGTTTTGTTATGACACACACTGAATATTTAGCTCACTTTCTTGCTTTTCTTCTCTTTCAGCAATACCTTTTACCAATTTCCCTGTCTCTGTATTTCTGGGCAATCAGACCCCTAAAATTTATAGAAAAGGCTTACAGAGTAACTAGACCTACCAGGCAGTGCAATTTGGGTATAAATGAGGATTTAGAGGTAACAAAAGGACCTCAGTGAAACACGAAATTCCTGATTTACCAGACCATTTCCAGAACACACACCTCCACTTCTTCAGTAGGGAAGGGGGAGGTATGCAAAGGAGGGGAGGGCAGGAGGGGGAAAATTACCATAAAACCAACCAAAAAAACCCAAACACACAGACCAAATAAAAAGCAAAGGAAAAAAAAAACAAAACAACACAAAACCCACAAAGAAACACCAAAAAAAATTCCCCACACTCACTCTCTCAGACCAATCTACTAAAAGAGGCAGTTTTTTTAAGCTCAGTTTTCTCCTGAAACTTTATAAGACAGCTGAATGTGCAAAAAAAAAAAAAAGAGAGAAAAGAAAAAAGATAAAAGCAGACACTTTATTGCATCCTAAAGCTTTGCCTGAAGCTAGGTAAAGGTGATAATGAGAAACATCTTCATGGCTGCATTCTCAGGGAAACCACTCTTGAAAACGGCTTTTGGGAAACGCAAGATCTCCACTACTGTATACTGCTCAAAATATGCTTTCTACAGTACCACTTCCTATGATACTAAATTTTCTAATAATATAATCAAATATATGCCACTAAAAATCGAAGTTTTTGTAAATGACATGATGAAATCTTTCATACATAATTGAAACTGGTTAAAGCAGGAGCAACATCTACTTACATAAATATTTCTGCTTCTAGCTGGAAATTGTGGGAAGAATAAAAAACAAACCAAAACAATAACTAACTAACTAATAAAACTCTTTAAAGTAAAGCATAACCCTGTTACATGATCTTTCTAGTAATATGGTCTGTCTTCACTTCCCTGGTAGTGACAGCTCATGGCATCCAGAACATGTCTGAAGTGATAACTGAAGATGTCTGTCTCCTTTGAAATATAAAGTATAAATTGTGCAAATTGCATAAATGCATAAAGCCACAGCCTAAGATCTCTAACATTTTTGGGTTCCTTTTCACTGGAAATAGGAAAACACACTGCTAAACTCAAATGTGGACAATTATTTGAGCTTATATTCTCAGTAGTTTTGAAAAGTCATTTCTCATTTCTTCTTCTTTTCTCTGACACAATGAACTTATTCAGACAAGTATATTTGCCATTGATAATGTCAGGTTTAAAATATGCAAGACACTTTGGGAGAGGAAAACAGTAGCATTCAGGCATACATTGCAAAAAAAATTGCCCATGTTTGTTTTGATCTGTAAGGAAAAGTATCCACTTTTCAGCCTGCTTTTTGCTAGAGAAAAACAAGAAGTAAACCTCGATAAGCTCAGAGAGAGGCTGAAAGAACTTTGTTGTCTCCCCTCTCCCCTTTGCTGAATGCCAGGTTTGAGATGCTTATGTAAAGATGTCATTTTAACATTTAAACATTGCTACCCCACCTTCCAGTGGTAGAGTCACGTGTAAAGTACCACTCGGACAGGGTTACCCAGAAGATTCTGAGAAATACATCTATGCTTTTTTTCGAGGAAGTTTGTGCCTTAACAAACAGAACACACAAAAAGCCACTTGTCACTCCTCTGTACATCAGATACCTTGTTGCAAGCGCAGTTGCCTAGATACAAAGTAATCGGGGTGAGTGAATAAATCAAATTATCAATAACATACACTATTGCATCCTATTATTGAAACAGTCAATTGAAGTAATTTTTAGATTAGTTAGAAAAGAGACATTTAAAATTTACTGGACAACATGAGATGCCAAATAATTAAATGAACATTAGTAGACATTTTAAGATTTGGTCATTGCAGATACACTGGAAGCATCATTGTTCTCTTTACAACAATAATTGCAGGAACTACTCGTGTAAAGTATCTCTCCAGTCATTCTGAAATAAACGCTCCACGAAATGCTTCACAAATTGTTATTCTTGATACAAGGTAAATCCTTATGAAATGAACTTACAATGTAACCATCTGAAACCACTCCGCTTGCATTGATTTTACTGCGTTTGACAATAATGCGAGTCTGGAAAGATGGGAAAGTTCAGCTTACAACAGAGATGATTAATAGGAGACAGAATAAAGGTGCACAAAACAACATATGGAAGAGAAAACGCAAATTAGGCACTTGTAATTGCTGTGCCTCCTAATGCAAGAGCAAAGGCCAATCAATGAATCTGAAAACCAGACACTTTAAATTAATGAAGGAAATCTTTTTACACAAGCTATAATTTATCTTTGAAAATCACTTCCACAAAGTAGAAAACCTCACAGCTTATTGAAAAAAGATACAGATAATGAGAACATCTATTTGTATTTAACAGGATGATAAATAAAATAAATTGATCATTGATTGTTGGAAGCTATAAGGGGGCCTAAAGGAAACCACTTTAAGAAGAGCAACTTATTCTGTCCTAATCAAATAAAAGAATTGTTATGTTCCTCTTGGAGCTCTCTTAGAGCTTACTATTGACAGCCATTAGAGAATATATATAACAACTCTGAGTTGATACAACGCTTTGGAGTTCATAGTCTTCCAGAAAGCGTCTATGAAGTCATTAATCTCATTGATTGACTCTCCCTACATCTCACTAAATAATTCTGGAGACTTTGCTCCAAGATCTGTATGGCAACGACAGCTACTGTCCTTTTAGAGAGAACTGTGAACTCCAGAAGTAAATGAGGACTTGTTTTCCCTTTTTTTTTTTTTAAACTTTCCAATTCTAGAGTCTCTGAAGTATACTGGTGATAACTTCCTGACATGTTGAGAATGAATCCGACAAGAGGAGACACTCTGCTGGACATGACAATTAAAAGTAAGGAAGAACATGTTGAGAATGTGGAAGCTGGGGCAGCCTTGGCTGCAGCAACCATGACATGGTGAGATGAGAAATGCAGAAGGCAAATAACCAGACTACAACCCTGGACTTGAGAAGAGCAGACCTTGTACTGTCCAGGAACCTGCCTGGAAGAACCCCACATGCCTAAAAAGAAGAGGGCTTCAGGAAAGCTAGTTGATCTTCAAGGATTATCTTTTCTAAATTCAAGAGCCATCCATCTCAACATCCAGGAATAAAAGCGAAAGGCAGCAAGAGATATGTAAAGATTAAAAAGGAGCTCCTGACAAGATCCAGGCACAAAAGAAAAGTGTACAGAAGTGAAAGCAGGGGCAGATGACCCAGGAAAACACAGATGCTGCCTGAATATGCAGAGATAATGTTAGGGAAACCAGCCCGGAGCTGATTCTGGTAAGACAAAGGGCACCAAGAAAGGCTCTATAGTACAGCAGCAGCAAAAGGAAGACTGGGGAAAATGTATGTCTGCTGCTGCATGGAGCAGGTGACCCAGTGGCAAAGGACACAGAGAGGCCACTGCTCAAGACTTTTCTCACTTCTGTCTTTTCTGGTAGGTGTGGTACTCAGTAATGTGAGTCTCTGAGATAAAACGGGAAGTCCAGAATAAGGAAGGCTTACTCTAGATAGAGGAGAATCGTGTTAGGAAACCATTTAAACCAGATGGAGAGATATAAGTTCATAGGACTTAGTGGGTGTCACTTGTGAGTGCTGAGGAAATAGGCCAATGTCATTGTAAGGCCACTCTGCATAGTCTTTGACAGGCCTTGGTGGCCAGAAGAGGTTTCTAAGAAAAAAATCAGATACTGCTTATAAATTCCACAATGACAGGGAGGAGGAGAAGTATAAGCTACTCAGTTTCACCTTGATCCCTGGGACAAACACGGAGTGATAATCCTGGAATCCATCACCAAACACATTTGAAAGACAGGGACAAGAAGATGATTGGACGCAGGCAGCAAATATTCATGAAGAAAACATCATGCTTTAGCAACCTAACAGCCTTCTATAGTGAAATGACTGGTTAACTGGATGAGAGGGGAACAGCAGATGTTTATCGTTATTTTGGCACAGCTTTCAACACTGCTAACACACTTACAGATGACCCAGTGAGGTAGAGACCAGATAAATGAAATGAGGTCTACTGAAAACTGAGTTAAATGCCAGGTCAAAGGGTTGTGATCAGCAGCACAACGTTCAGCTGAAGTCATCAGTGGTGTATCCCAGGGGTTGATACTGGGGTCAGTACTATTTAATACTTGATAGTGACCTGGATGAGGGGTGGAGAGCTCCCATAGCAAGTCTGCAGATGACATAAACAGAGTGAAGATAGGATGCATGTAAATACCTGACAGAGGAGTAAAGATGATGGAGCCAGACTCCGCAAGGGTGCCCAGAAGCAGGACCAGAGGCAAGAAGTATGAAGAGAAGCACAGAAAATTCCACTTCCTTTTTTTAAATACAGTGAAGATAGTCTACCATTGGATTTAAGACATTCAAAACACAAGTGGGCATGGCCCTGACTGCCCTGCTCTTGGCTGACTCTGCTCTGAGCAAAGAGTTGGACCAGAGGATCTGCAGAGGTGCCCTCCTGTTTCTGCCTGAATGTGTTTCCAAATTAATCGTAACAGAGCATCCAGGACCATTCACAATATTGGAAATCACTGTATGCTGAAAAAAGGGGGAAAAGTCAAGGACAGCAAGGACTGCTGGTGAAGCCCCAAATCAAAAGGGAGCACAGGTGTTTCCCTCATGGAAGGAAAGACACCCTCATAGGTCCAGGGAGACCCTCTATGATTACATCAGGTACAAGCTTATGTGACTTTACTAATACTCTAAATAACAGAAAATGGCAATTCAAACAAATAAAACTTAAATAATTCAGAAGAGTTGGCCTTTTTCAACCCACCCTGAGATGCACAGATACCAATTACCTAGCTAGCACAGACAAGTTGCACTGTGCTTTCATTTCAGGTCAGGATACATCGACCAAAACTCTCAAGGGCAAGAGGAAAGAGATTTTCATCTCTTGAGCTCTGCCAAAGACTGACTGCTTCACAGCAAAAACCTCTTACTCTTCTGTATCTTCAGCTACCTCAGCTGAGGATGGAGGCCAGAGGAAACCCTTCTCCCAGGTATCAGGGAGCACAGACCAAAGAGGCACTGTCTCCCCCCAGGCTCAGCGTGGCTCTGTCCTGATCCTGGATACACCTGTGATGATCAGGCACAGCAGACCACACAGACAACACAGCAGAAGAAACCTGCTAATTTGACATGTCCTCTAAAAACCAGGCCAGAGTGCCTTTAAACTAAATAAATCATGTTTTGCTGATCTTATAAAAAAACGGCCTTAGCTTTAGGCCCTGAAAGTAATTCCTCTCAAATGACTAAATACTTTTGCTCAAAATACAGGTCTTGTTCAAGTCTTTTCAGGAGTGATGGAAATATTAACAAAACAGTCCTACTAGCAATTAAACTCTTGGAGGATTAAAAAGCATGTATTTAATTTTTTTTTTACCCCACAAACTACAATAGCTACCTTTTGGGCCATGGTCTAATTAAGTATTTTTAAAAGCAATTTCCATTTCACTAGAGATTATGAAGCAAGTAGGTTTTAATCTTTTTATTTTATTTTGACAGCTTGCCCTAATACATTTCTTTACCTTAATATATTTTATCACAGCTCTATAATTAAGGAATAAAGAAAACACAGTAAGACTACTTCTTCTCTATTCATGTCATCACTAATCAAAATATCTATGTGCACACACTTCATTATTTGCATAAATTTTGGGGTAAGCATGGTGATTTGGGGAATTCCCAGGGCTTTGAATACAAAATTTATCTGGCCTGTCAAGGATATGCTAGGTATCTCCCAAGGGAGGTAATTTTCTTACTAAACAAAGGGAAAACCATGTTTCCAAAATTATCCCTTTTAGATATACGGGAAGAAATGTGTGTGAAAAGCTTTTTCAGCACCTTCAACCTTTGAAGGGTTTAATACTGGTTTGGCTTAAGGCCAGCATGACAACAGATGTCTTAAAACAATGTTTAATTGATGAGGATACACAGGTGAATAAAGGCAGACAATTGGATCAATTTAAACATCCAGCTGAATTTTTATTACTTTAACAGGCTGAACATTAATGCATCTCTAGTGTGAAGAGGTGAGAGTATGACTGATATATGACTCATAAACACAACAAATCCATTACATATAATTTTCCTTACCAACAGGAAAACCTCCCCTGAGAGAGCAGGAAATTGCTTAACTCAGAGCTACAAAGATTTCAGATGTCCCCTTTTCCCCAGGCAGGCTAATCCATCAATAAAATCCCAGATTTCTGTTTCTGAAAACTATTCTTGAGACCTTTGTATTTAAACTGGTGCTTCAGCTATTCCCTTACCTGCCATCCAGGTTCTGGATGCCATCCTGCCATTCTAGGCACAGGGTGCTGGGCAACATAAAAAGTATTTGCCAATCCCTCACCAAGCATTCTGGCATTCAGTTTTGCATACCTTCTGCAAAATAGGATAGGCTTGCTGTAAGAGGATTAGCAAGCACTTGTCCAAGTTCTCATGTGGAAGTGATGCCTACATATTCAAGAACTAAAGGAGTGGGAGCTGGGCTGGTATTTGATTCTAGCCAAATCATCACTACTAGAAACAAAAGAATCCCAACAGGTAACGCATTATGGAACAGAAGGTAGAATGCACACCTGGAAAAATCTTTTCCTGTTTTGTATTTCTTCTCTCTATAGAGCTACTGATGTGCAATTAAATGGCTAAGAAACCCTAAATAAAATGAAGAACAAACAAACAAAATGTACCTGCAAGCATTTCATCAACCATTTACCCAATCCCCAGAAACAGATGTCTCATTTCATCACAGAGAGCAACATCACCTCTACCCACCTCAGCTGAAACAAGGGAGTTGACTGCACAGTTCGAATAGGAATAAGACCATGCTGAATAAAGATAAAAACCTTCACTGCTGATATTACTACTGCACAGCTACAACTGCACCCAAAATTAACATGTATCAATCACTTATAGCCTGAAGCAGAAGAACCATTTGATTTTTCCCTGTATTACTCTTTCCTTTGCTCCTAGGCATGGAAGGAAAACAAAACTCAAAAATTGTTGACTGACAAGACAAGAAAAGACAGGATGCCACCATTCTTCTAATGCACTTCTCCCTTCTTGGACAAACAGGGTCATGATTATGGAAGATGATGTCAAGCTGTGCGTGTCTCACTGTTGTAAAAGCAGTATGAAATTCCTTCATTTTACAGGCAATGGCTACACACAACAGCAGCTGCAAGACTGTCAGACAAATAATGTGTTACTATATTAGGCAACTAAAATTAAAGTGAATTTGTCCTTCAACATCAGTGAAGGTAGCTTATAAACTTTTATTCTCTGAAGTAACTGAGCTCTCTTTTGTTTTTGTTCTTTTTTTCATCTTGTCCACCTAGATGAGATACAGTGTGTTAACATCCTTGGATAATGTCATTATTATCAATTGGTTTCAGAAAGAGAATGTGATTAAAATAATGAAAATTATCATGCAAGATCTTAAATGAGATAAAAATTTAATATTTTCAAAAGCATATTCAGGAGGGTGTAGCTATATTTTAGTCTGGTTTTGGAAAAAAAATAAAGTTGCTTCAATTAAGAAGATACGGGTATGGTTTTGAGCAATAATTTTTAAGGGTTCCTGCTACCCCATCTCCCCAAGATAGACTGTTCAAAGTGAGAAAACTGAAAGGAGTAGATTTCAAATATTACAAAAAAAAAGTTTGATGTTTACAAGATAAAGGTCTAAGTAGTACCATATTTCTTGAGTGAACCATTCAGTATTGGGCAATACAGTAACACAAGAATGGTTTAAAAAGTACCACAAGTAAGTGCATGAGGTAAAACAAAAGCATTTATGTTGCCCTTTTTTGGAAATACAAAATAAGCATTGTGTCCCACTCTCAAATCTGAGTTCTGTTTTAAGGAGTGATGCTAACATGCTTCATTTGCACCTTATTAATGTATTTGATCATTATATTTTCAAGCAGATGCAGGAGATGATTTTGTCAAGAATGGTAGATTTTGACAGGTCAAATGACAAACACTTTCTACTGATTATGAATACAATTTAGTCTTTTCAGCTATTTACCCATTTTAATTTACCCCCAATTTACTTTCAAGAAAAACTATCAATTCAAACTCTAAAAAAAATCTGACTATAGACATCAGAACAGTATTAATTTACCAGTTAATTTTTTCTGCAGAACTTTACTTGGATTAAATGCCCATGATTTTTTTTTTTCTAGGTAAACCTGGTGTTACTTGATACAGAGAAATCCTCCTCTCATATCACAGTAGGCTCAAGGTGTCCTAAGGACACGTGCTCCTGCCAAACAGCCACTTCGGCCAAATGACTGAAGCCTGATATGAAGAACCATCAGTTATCCTTATATCCTTATGGGACAACCACAAACAGACAGAACAGATAAAGAAACAACATATTTCTTAATTTACAATCTGTTACCATAATATGGATGCATTATGAACAGGCAGTAGGTTTATAAGATGGCATATTACTTATTCATTAGACCTTGAGATCTTCATAAAAGCAATGCTCTGAGAGCTGCTGCTCTGTTTGCCATGTCATGCTCAATAGAAAAAAACAAATGTTAGTTTATGGGAAATCTAAAAAGTTGGGTTCTTTTTTTTAGAAGCTATGTCATTTCTTGTTTGACTACTGATTTTCCCGTAAAGTTCTGAAACAGTCCAAATTTAATTTTTTCCTCTTAGTTTCCTTGCCTTTTACTCAGGCAGAGTGCCTCGTGCTAACAATATATTTTAAATGGCTCTCAGAAAGGGAACTCAAGCCCTAAACATGCCACAGGAAGAAAAAGACTTGGCGCCATCCTTTAGTAAATTATTGTCCCACCTCACAGAGGAATTTGGGTAAAGAAATCTACAGTTACTTTAAGCTTTCATTTGCTTCCAATGAAACAGCATTTAGATGTTTTTGCTTAAAGAACTGCCTCAAATTGGATAAAACCAGCCAAAGTGGATTATGGTGTTTATTATCCTTTTTGTGCAGAATATACTTACTGACCAGAACAATCCCATCATTTATCTTCAAGACATTTCCTATTGGTTTATCCCATTTTGGATCAGCATTTTCTAGCTCCTTGTACCAAATTACACCAATGACAGGTTTTCATGCTGGAGATTCCATTTGATTTTCAAAAATACAAAAAAACTGGCAAAACTAGAGTAATTGGGTGACTAACAAAAGTACATGGTCCCTCACAGAAATTTATTTGGATGTTTTCCAAACACACAACTCTGAACATACTGGTACAAACAACTATGTTAACATATACTTAAAAGACATTATTCCACTTTCAAGTTAAAAACCAACAGTAACCAGGTTTGTTACTAATCTTTTTTTTTATGTCCAGAGAAGCCATTGCCTTTTTATTTTTAAATATGATAACATTTTAGTACAGTGAACAACTGAACAGCTCCTTTCAGAGGTATAGGTTTTGTAGGTCTATCACATGCAATCAAAATATTACATATACAAGGCTATTGGTTTGTTTTACAGACCAGCGTGAAACATTTATATAAGAACCTCTGTCAAAGTTATTAATTGACTCATTTAAGCATTGGATTGATCTCTATGAAATTGCTTGCAATAAATTGAATGCTTTAAGCAATATTTTGCAATCTATGTCTGACAATTATGCCTGAAGATGCTTCCTTAATTTAAAAAAAAAAAAAAAACAAAACAAATCAAAGAAAGCCCCCCTTCCTACCAGAGAGAAGCTGAAGGCCAAACAGATTGAGATGAAAGGAGTTCAGTTATGCCACCACAGAAATTACAACATACTTTTATATTCTTTCATTAGAGCAACAGTAAGTGTATTAGAAGCAGCAAAAAGAAGGTAAGGTCCTTTACTGTAAAAGTTATATAGTGTTTCCAAGTTTTACACATCACATTTGAAAAACACTGGGTAAAGTCCATTACCAAGAACTCAAGTGCATTAAAACATTTTCTGTAAAATTCACTACATATTAGGCTTCAGAAAGAGAACATGGTCCGAGAGTATTGCAGAAGAAATCAAGATTCCACTCACTCAAGGTGAAGAGGCCAGACAAGTGCTTCTTTCCATCACACTGGTGTTCTCCAGGCTCTGCCTGCTAATTGCATTAGACTCTGAGCGTGCCTAACATCCTGAGAAAATTAGGATCCACACACAAAAAAGCCTTGCAGTTGCTTTCTTTCCAAAAGGCTGCTTCATACTGCAGCCTCCGTTATAAAACCTTCATTGGGAAACCTCAGCTCCCCACTTCCCACAGGGACTCCAGCCTCTGACTCCTTCCACTCAGGTCATTGTGGGCACTCACCACCCTCCTCTGCAGCAGCCACAACACCGTCAAAGAAGAGAAATAAGTTTCATCTGGAGTTGGAGGCAAGTAAGCAAGATAAAGAAAATAAAATAAAAGCACAAATCAACAGGCAAAGACAGGAGTATTAATAGAAATACCACGGCTGCTCTGAGTAAGGACCTGCTCCCCAGGACTGTGTACACTGTTGAGCACATGGGTCATGGGATTAAATTCCCTTCATTGTTCAGATATGCCAGGAGCAATCCCTATGCACTCTAGGTAACAAAACATGGCATCACACAAGCACTTCTGCTGCTCAAGGTGCAGCCGTCTCTCTCTTTGGTTCCACCTTCCCTCAGGCTTTTGCAAAGTTTTCACACGTATGGTTATATTTAGAAAGAAGTAATTCAAGAATGAAGATTTTAAAAGACTATTATGGAATGAGAAAGCAGGCAATATCACTAGGCACGGTCAACGAAGCTAATCAAAAGACCACTCCCAAGTTCTTTTTCAGGATCTTAACATTACTCAGGTGATGGTGCTTCACTCTTCACATTAAAAGACTGCAGTAAGTAAGTAGTTTGTAGTAGCAAATGCTTTTTGCCGCTCAGTTTATCTCGTGCTTCTAGTTTTACTTTATTAAAACTCAAGTTATCCATTTAAAAAGTGAAAACAACCTCACAAACCAAAAAATAAAAAAGCTCTTTTTTTTTTTTTTTTCCCCAGAAAAGGTAAGGAACTGCAGGCACAAATATGAAAAATAACATTCATTAAACAATCTAAACTAATGAACACAGATGAGCACATCAGCAGAACAACCCTGTGACCCTGTCACCCAAAGTTGCTGGTGAGGAACAAACCCAGAACAGAAAAGCTCTCAGTTCATTAAGTCAGTGCTATAAAAACCAGAGGTCTCATTAACATTGATCCTGTAACTCCCACCCTTTTACATGTGCCAGAGACAGATTGTACACAGACAGATTTCACTTCATGTTGCTTTATCAAACCAGTTACATTGCTAGTACCTTTTATTACTGGTACCTCTGAAAACAGGTTCTTTTTTCTGGGTTAGACTGTAGAAGTAAAAACTGGTCTCCAGACAAATAAAACAAGCTACTTTATGGAAAAATCAATTTGCCTTGATACAAAACTGAGAATACATGGTGGCATTGGAGGCTTACGCTTGAAGAACTCGTGGATAGTTTTCAAATCCTTTCAGAAGCTACATCTCATTTTCAAATCTATATACACTGTATTGCTGACAAAATCTCTTGCTTTCTATTTTCTTCTGTTCATATATTCTCCCAGTCTGAGCTGGTCTGAAATTTTAAGTTCATACAATAAGTCTTATTTCAATCTCCAGAATTTAATAACAAGAAATGCAATGTTTTGTCAAAAAAGGGGATTTTACACACAAAGAGAAGGATTTAAGGCATAAGAATTTCAGTCCTCACTTCCCAACAGCCAAACAAAACTGGATTTTTAAAAAAAAAAACTGGTCTAACAGAAATAAAGTGGCATACTTGTAGTATACAATGAAACACATTTGTAACACGATTGCTATTTTTGGATAAAAAGTCAGTTTTAATTAGAGTGCCCTAAATTTAGGGCCTCAAATTACAGACAGTTTTATGGTCCTCTTCCCAAAAGATTTCTAGCTCTTACTTATCTTTTCCAAATACACTAATGTCCATGCCCTGTAACGTACATGGAAATTTAGCTGACCTCTTTTTAAATCGTGATGAAACTGCCTCATAAAGATTGAGAGTGTCCTCCCCTCTCCTAAAGCAGTTTATTCACTAAATATAGCTTTTGAACCTTAATTCCTCCATTTTAAATTAAATCTTCTAAATTAACAGTGATCATGTCTTTGCAAACAGTTCAGTAATGATAGTGCAGATGAGATATGTTGACTTTCAATTCCAGCGTTATCTTGAGCAGAGTCCCTGGACAAGAGAGTAACCATGGATACAAAGGTCCACCATCTCCCTCCCTACCTAAGTACATTCTTAAAAGTTACATCTCGCTTGCTTAATTAGAACAAAGCCTCATAAAAAGCCATATTACCATGGAAGAGGAAAAGTGGTAGCTTGGAGTTGAAAGCTGAGTTAGAGGCACAACGGACTGCAAAGTAGCTGCATTTGTTGCTTTCAGCCACAATTAATTTCTTAAGTGCAGAATAAACTAATTTTGCAGGCAGAAAAATAAAGGGGTTTACAAATATATTTTTTCCATCAGAATTAATGAAGAGAACTGCAGTAATAGAAGAGAATCATAAAGAAATCAATAGCAATGCAGAGATTACCGGTGGCTCCAGCATGGTAACAGCTGCATTAAGCTTAAGAAGAAACAGGCAGGAACATACTATCATTTTAAAAATAACTGTCCATATGAAGAAAGAGGAGAATTTGGCATTTGACACTTTAAAGAACCCCAACTGGGAGGGGCTGTTAATATTTTTAAAGAATTAAGTCTTGACAGATACACGGGCATTTCTCAGTGGAGAGAGCTACTGAAGTGAATTCAATTTAAAAGATTCATAACATCAAATGCCAAAAGTAAGATATCTGGTGGTTAACTGCACGAGATCACAAATCCAGGTTTGAGTCAGCATTATTTTTTCTGCCACAAAATCCAAAAGGAATTTTCTCTAGCCCTTGAATGACAAATTGTGCAGTTCTATTTCTGCCAACCTCTATGATCCTGCTCAAAGACATTCTCCTAGAAAGAGTTACTATGTTGAAAGCAACAGCACCAGCTTGTAATTATACTGGAGACTTCATTTTCTACAGAAGTCCATAGAGCAGTGTTATAACTATTCTACAAAGACTGGATCCATGCCTAAACTCAGACTAGGTTAAAGACAAAAAACACCTCTGTAGACCAGCTGTATTTACCACCCAGGGGCACTCTCCTCTCTGCTCTCCTTTGACAGAAACTCTTCAGCCCATTTGACAGCCACACCACCAGTTTAAACCTTAGATGTTCTCATGCATTCACTTCTCATTATGGCCGTCTCTTACCACTTTGATCACAGAAGTCTGAATATATCTAATATATAACTCTTCAGCTTGTCCCAGTCAAAGTTTCTTTCCCACCTATTTCCAAGACACTTGAAACACACATAGGAGAAACAATTATTGGGAAATTGTGATACTTTAATTGAAATCCAACTCAGGTTTCCAGTGGCATCATCATCACCCTTTCTTGTAAAAATTTCCATCATAAGAAAGGTCAAACCCTTACCAGGTAAAAAGCCAGCATACAGAGTGTACTGTCTCCTCTAAGAGAAAATAGGACTATTCCCACCTCTCAACGGCTTTTTGGTTTCATTTTGTCTAAAAAAATAAAAGAATAAAATCTACATTACAGAGAACAACCTGTTATCCAGAAGTTATGTGATTTGTGAGGATGAGTATTTGAGGACTACACTCTGTAACTAATCTCTGATCATAATGAGAGATCATGAACATCAGGCAGCAAGTGAATGTCCACCCGAAGATGGAAAGTGTATGTTAACTGATTCACACATTTTTTTCCATTGATACTTATTATCCTCCTTTTGGATTGGCAGATAAAGGAAATTCTCTAATAGCTGAAGAAATTAAATTCATTTGAAATTTCAGGTAGCATGTACATGCTTTCCCAAGCGGACACTTAAAAATATTTTGCTATCTCAAAGTCAGCTAGCCTTCCTCAAAATAACATTTTAAAGGAATCAGTAGCTGAGAATTCAGCCCTGAATGAAAAGTTTGTTGAACTGGACTTCATCATTTTGGCACAGTTATTGCACACATACATAATAATGAACAGTGATGTGCAGAACATAGTTTAAATTCTCAAGTACCAACTAGGACTAAGCCTGGACAAAATAGGCAGACTGAGCTCAGGAGAGGGAATACACAGATATTTGTCACTGAGGGTGAATTGCAAAATCAGCATGTTCAAATAGGAAGAAACATAAAAAAGCTTATAAAATGTCATGTAACCAGGTAGCATTTGTTTTTATGTGGTGTCTTTCTGTGAGATGTTGAGCATTTCTTGAAGGTACCAGACAACTTACACTTCCCTTAAAGTCAGTTGAAACCAAGGAGAGTGACATCATGCTAGGTCAGGGAGAAATGACAATTCCTCTCCTGGCAGATCATAAAAAGGATGATTAACAACTCAATTTTCCTAAATGTTTCTTGGAAATACTGCATTTCCAGCTTTGGAGGTTTTCTTTTCTTTTTTACTTTAAATCTAACATTATATAAAGAAATAAATCTCATTTACTTTTCTCAACTCAAAATAAATGATTATGGGTATTTAATAATCCCATATTTACAAGTATTAACACCTACCAAGACCCAAAGACCACAGGGATCACAGATATATTTCAATGTTCAAAACTGAAGGAAACAAATCAACTTCAATTAAATTCTAAAAGCAGAAAAATTACAATTGCTGAGTGCTTTCAAATAAATCATAACCTAAACCAAATTGTCTAGTATTAATATATTTTGTCCGAAGGTTCAGAGATGGTGTAGAACAGACTTTGAAAGAAGATAAAGATTGTAAAAAACCATAAAATTATAGTTTAGAAATTATTCTGAAAGAGGTAATTAAAAGTTTTTCCCCCACATCATTTAACTAGGGTTTAGTTTATTGCTGTGGTAGATCAATGAAGACTGCAAAATACAATTAGGAAAGTAAATGGACTCAAATTCACATAATAATAGAAAAAATAACACACTGTACTTAGTAATATCACTGCAATTTTTTCTACAGTATCCTTTACTATGCAAAAACATAAGGTTCCATTACAACATTTGAAAGGACAGTTTGGGTTTTTTTTAATTTTGATTAAAAATTAATGTTGCTGAAGCAAACATATTTCTGCTGGGAGACACCGTGACTGAGACTGATAAAACTAAAAGAAACCAGACTCTGCTGGGATTGGTCTTGAATCTTCAAGATTTTCTGGCAAAGGATCCCTGACTTTTTCATCTCATCTTTCACCAACTTAATGAGACTGTCCAGGGTTGTTTTCTGCTGTTTATTTTTTTTTGTCTGTTTTTAAATTGACCAAGACTATAAATTAAACATAAGTTAACTGTGCACCACCAGCATACAGAAGACTTACATTAGGCATACAAACAATATTATTTGAAGGGTATGCAAACACTCAAGCATAAAAATATGTCTTGCTGTTCTAGAACAAACACATAATTTGACAACAAAATAGGTGGGGAGGGCCTTATATACAGTAAAGAAAAACAACTTTAAGGAGCTTAATGTAGCATACTGCTAGTGTTGGCAGTGATTAAAAAAACGAAGACTCGCTTAGCTCAATTATTCTTAGTTGGACAAGAACATCACGCAATTAAGGGCTGCAATCCCTCTGCACTAAGAACTTCACAAACACTTAGTAAGGAACATTGTTTACAGTTGAATGGGACAAGCTGAAAGACAAAAGAAGTCTAATAAGTTCAACAATCAGGAGGGCTTCTTTGGCTTTTTGAGTGATTCTTTACAGATTGAGAAATGCATGTATACACAGAAATATAACTCATGAAATACTTTTGGAGTAAAATTACAACAAGTATTAACATGACAGTCAGAGAAGACAGAAGCAAGGGCTGAGAAAAAAAAGTAAATATGCAAGTAGTGCAGCAAGACAGCAACCTATCCAAAAGGTAAAGACAACACTCCAGTAAAGAATGAACATGCTTGAGTGCAAAACAACACAAGAAGCATGGAAAGGCCACAGGATAATATTGTATCTCCTCTTACTCTGAGCAGTACTTTGTAGTGGTTCTCTGTCTTACAGCCTCAGGTGGATCTAAGCATTTAAACCCTGCAAACACAGAGGCCCTATAGCCCCGAAAGACACAGCCTCCAATATACCACTGAGGTCCAGAGGAGATGCAAGGAATCCCCATATCCCATATACATTTCCAGAGATGCTGCAGGGCATGCAGGCTTTGGCTTCTCCTTTGTCAGCCACTAAACTGCAGCTGCTACTGGCTTTTATTACGGGAGGGAGGCACAAGGTACACAACGACGGAGTGGGCTTGCATTTTGCTTTCTTTCTCCCCATCCCTGTATCTCTTAAGGTCAGAGAGGAAATGCCTGTTTGATTAAGGGCATGAAGTTATAGGAAGCTTATGATTTCACAGTATTGTGTGATTAACCATATTTTCCCCTGAAGAAATCCATTAGAGAACTACATAAGATCTGCACCGTGGGCATCAGAACCCTGAGACTACTGATGTTGAGAGACAGCTCACCACACAGGCTGTTTTCTTGTAGACATTAAGCAAAGCAGAGAATTTCAGAGATGAAGAATACTAGGGGTTTGTCAATATTACTGTTTAAAAGTGACGAGTATTTGCTTTTTCTCTTATCTTCCTCACCCTTCACGTTTTTAAAGGAATTACAAGTTTAAACGAAGTCTCGTAAACCAGCCATACAAAGTTCAACAAGGGCAAGTGCCGGATTCTGCACCTGGGATGGTGCAACCCCGTATGAATGGACAGACTGGGAAATGAGATACTGGAATGCAGTACTGTGGAAAGGGACCTGGGGGTCCTGGTTGATGGAAAGTTGAATCTGAGCCAGCAGTGCCCTGGCAGCCGGGAGGGCCAACCATGTCCTGGGGGCACCAGGCACAGCATGGCCAGCCGGGCAAGGGAGGGGATTGTCTCACCTCGAGTACTGGGGCCAGTTCTGGGCGCCACAATATAAAAAAGACATTAAACTACTAGAGAGCATCCAAAAGAAGGCCATGAGGATGGTGAAGGGTCTGGAGGGAAGCTGTGTGAGGAGCAGCTGAGGTCCCTTGGTCTGTTCAGCCTGGAGGAGACTGAGGGGAGATCTCACTGCAGTTACAGCTTCCTCGTGAGGGGCAGAGAAGGAGCAGGAACTGAGCTCTTCTCTGTGGTGACAGTGACAGGACCCGAGGGAATGGTCTAAGGCTATGTCAGGGGAGGTTTATGTTGGGACATTAGAAAAAAGTTCTTCCCCCAGAGGGTGGCTGGGTACCTAGCGGCCCACAGTGAGACCAGGAACCACTCTTCTGAGGAGATAAAACACTGAGCCATTCACAAACTACTTTCCATTCCCACTGTACTTCCACACTTCCTTATTTATTCCCCACCTCTCTTCCCCAGCACAACTTCATTGGTCTCTAAATCCAGGACAAAAAGCAGTAGAGCCATTTTTCACCTTTTCTGTGTACAATCCTGCCCACAAATGCTTCTTATTCACACTATGTGCAAGAACTCCTGCTGCAGTAAAAAATAAAGAGGTGTCCAAATATAAAAATACAAATGCAAGTTTCAGCTAGATACTGAAAAAAAAAAAAAAAAGAGAGAGAGAACTGAAGATGAGAGCAGGGATTTCACAGAAGGGCATAAAGTGAGAGAAGACAGGCATAAACTTGACTAGAAATAGGGGAAAGAACAAACCTGCCTTGACTGCCACCCAGCTTGATAACTACAGGAATAGTTGAGGCACCTCTGCAAGACACTGCCTTAGAAAGTAAATTGGGCTTAAGTCCCAGAAATCCCATTGCTAAGATGAACAGATGGGGTAACTTTTAAGCAACACCTGTAGTATAGTTGTGTTTGTATCCATAAATAAAGTGAAACTAAACTAGAGGTAAAGAAAGATGTTGTATTTCAGCACAACACACTGTGGGCAGAGAGCAAAGCCAAAAGAAACGTGCAGGTATAAAGCAAGGCAGGAATAGCAACAGAAAAGAAATTGAAATTCTTCAAGGATAAATTCAGCTATGCTTCTGGCAAGTATTGTAGCAATAAAGGCAGTAACACTGAGAGAAGGCCAATGTAGGTAAACAGGGAAGTAGAGCAAATAATCAAAACAGCCATAGATATAGCATAAAAATACTGAATATACAAGAAAAAATACAGAAATATACACACAGAAAGAGGAGAAATACACACAGAAAAGAGACTGAAAAATGACAGTTGAAAGGGTAGATCACAAAAGTACACTTGCCTGACATGTTTTGAAGATAAATATTTTTCAAAGTACTTTTATTACAGCAAGTTAGAAAGAGCGGATGTATGAAAGTAAAGCTTGAAGGCTGGAAAAATTAGCTTTGGCAGAAGAGGTAAAAACAGTTATTTCCCCTCTCAAAAGTTTGAAGATACAAGGTGTGGGACTGCAGTGTCTGCCTGTATCTATCCAATTGAGTTTTATTGGCATGTGTAGATGGAGGACTGTGAAATATTCCAATACTGCTCGTTTTTACTGGCTTCCTTTCCACTTATTATATTGTGATTGCACAAACACACGCACCCCTTATTGAGTGTCAAGCTCCAAACATCAAAATATTGAACTGTATTTTTGACATTTACCAGAAGTATTTCTGGACTATTTCTGGAAAGGACAATATAATTAGTTCTGGACTTAATTTAATCCTGCCCAGATAAGGATAATGTCATGGTAATGACCTTCAGTCATAGCTGTCAGCTCTCCAGCGATATCAGAACTTTGTTATTTGTCATCGACTTACCTTCCCCCACTCTCACCTTGGGTGAAACAAGCTTTTCTGATGTGATATATTGGCCTGGAGCGACAGAGCATAGAGTTACCTGACTTGCTTTTTATTGTATTAGTCCACTCCTTATTTGGGATGAAATCTTTTTAACTTTCTAAACAAGCAGTCCTTCAAATATCATCAAGAAAGCCAAAGCAAATTACATCAAGTCCTTAAATGCAGTTTATGACTATTTTTTATAAACCTCTACCAAATTACAAAAGCAAGGAACATACTGATTCTCCCCTAATAGGTTGTTGTTTTGTTTGGGTTTTAAAATCTAAGAATCCTACATATTTCTCGTTAAATGAACATTATTTTCTTCAGAGCAAGTTGATGCTCACCAGGGCAATTCTCAAAAGCATCAGAACATTAGCAACACATTCTGAAGATTCATACATGGCATACTCTCAGCATTAAGGAAGAACATTTATTTGGTGGCAAAAGACTTGTGAAAACTAAACATCCCAGACCAATTTCTCAGAAGCAAACTGGGTAAATTCTGATTTAATGCCAATATAAAATATTCATTTCAGGATCTCTGCTTCTCATCTATCTTTGCAGACTTTCTGTTTCAGCTACCTGAGAACCTGGAGTTTATTTCTCTCCATGTTAAAATGTGCTTATAACAAGATTCTTTAAGGATTTGCAGTCTTAAGTGTTCCATACAAAGTTTCTAATCTTAACAGAATTTCTTTAGATTGAAAGAATACTAATTAGCATTTGTGAATTAATATTTGAAATTAGATTTCAAGTACTTCTGAAACATTCACGTTTTCTCCTCAGACAGCTTTGAAGCCTGCTTGTCAAAGCATCCACTGAAGGCGGGTTGCAGACATGAGCAACAGGCATTTAAATTTAATGTTTGTGAGATTTCCCATCTCTGTAAGACTTGTCTAGATGTTCTGCCTACCTGCCTAACTCTATCCTGCTGTCTGTTAACAGGCAGGATCAGATGCATGGCTTTCACTGCTGTCCAAGATAATTAGACCAGCACACATCCAATCCTGTCCCAAGTAGTTGACACATTTCCTTTGAGCTGATACCAAACCAGCACTTCTTAAAAGGTTTACTGCTGTATACCTCTGTGCCAGATGTTCCTAACATGGAAGCTACAAGTCTTTTTGGACAGTAGTCTACAGATAATAAAGATCCTGGGTTTACTTTTCTTTTTTAGTGCGGCATAAGAAACTGAATCACAGAATAAGATGGGTTGGAAGGGACACACAAAGATCACAGAATCCCATGCCTAGCACTGCAAAGAACCATTCCCAAGAGTCACCCCATGTGCCTGAGGAGCATTGTCCAAACTCTTCTTGATCTCTGTCANAGCTGGTACAGTGCTGTGTTTTGGATTTGGGAAAACAAGTCTGTTGATTACCTAGATGATGTTTTGGCTGTTGCTGAGCCCTCTCAGAAAGTTTTATTCCTCTCTTTTCCCTTTTATTATTACCATTATTATATTTCACATTCTTTCAAAGGGTAACTATACTATCTCAACCCACATATTATTTTTCTGATTGTTCTCTCCACCCCATCAGGAGATGGGTGGGGGGGTTGGTACTTTGTTGCCAGCTGGGGCTAAATTAAGACAGAAACAGGCTATGTAGCTGCTGAACAGGTTTAATTTTCTTACCTATGCATCAGCAGTGCCCTTCCCAAATCATGTGCAAAACGATGACAACCTAACATCCAGATTTCTGAAGGAAACATGTTACTTTAAGCTAAAAAAAATAATTTTGGTCAAATGTGAAAGACTCACAGATACTTCTTTTCTTTTTTTTTGGCTTTCCAGAAAACTTCTTTACTCCCACTGTTGAGTCAACTGAAGGCCAGGCACTTAGTCTTTTTAATTACAAAAGCACAAGTGAATCCCCCACTTGCGGAATCAGACACTTGTTTAAACCTTTGTGTCTTTCAAAAGAATTGAACACATTTTTATTTGAGAAAAAATAAGCACATAAACAGCATTAAATCATGGGTATCTCTGAAGTTTTTCTCTTCAGTGTTTTACTTCTTAGATGTTTTAATGTTTTTAACTTTGTTGTCACACTGCCTAAGCAGCTCAGACTATAAACTAAACTGAATTATTTACCAACATGATCCCCCCTTGAGTTCACTAAGTTACCCATCTATGAGAAGCTGATAAAACAAGCTAGAAAGCTAGATTTTGTTCCCATTTTTAAAGGAGAACAGATATTTCAAGTGGCAGCTCAGAAAGAAGGCAGAAACACAGTCAAATAAACAAACCAATCTGTCTACAGACAACCTTATGTTCACAGGCAGGTACCTGCACATATATTTGCAGACTCAAATGTCTAATTGGAAAATTGTTTCTCTTAAAGTCCACCTGCTACAGCTTAAAACACAGTTGAACACCTTGAATCTGTCTTTTTAAAATAAAGATGTGTTTTCAAATTAGATGTGAAACATAATGAGTAAACAGATTTTTAAGCAGCTGTTGAGAAAAAAAAAATAAAACCAGAGAGGATGCAGTGATTTTTTTCTTTTTTTTTCCTACTGCATCTTTTTCCCATATTCCACATTCTCTAAGCAGATTACTTGGCTTAGAATCTCTCCATATCCAGCTACTCGTCATCTCTTGACACAGTACTAAGATAAAACATTGGAAAAAAACAATATCGGGTCCGCTGGTATTTCAATTCACACACCTCACAGACTCATTCTAGTCTTCTGAAAGGTTGTTCTTACTGTTCTGGTCATTCTACTACTAAAAAAAAAGAAAAAAAAGAATATTACAGAAACCATGACACTGCTATAGAACACAATCAAGCCAATACAAAGACTGAACAATCAGAGTTACTTAAAGTTGCTGGAAAGAATAGGTCCATTCTCTGAGAGAGCACAAATTGGAAGCAGACTTCACTGAGTTCTGATGGCAATAGAGAGTAAGAGCAGCACTAGGGCAGAAATAGAGGCAAGGATAACCTGAGATACATTGAATTTTAAGGGGTTTTATTTTTCATAGTCAAATTCAGAGAACTACTAGCTGTAAAAATAAAAAGAAACCACACCATACAAAATCCAAAACACAGACGTGAATTCTTAACACTTACCTGGGAATAAACCCTGATTAACATTCAGTCAATGCAGATTAAACACAGGGGGCAGGGAGATTGTTTTCAAAGGTAGTGGGAAATGAGAAGCATATTCTTATTTTCCCCAGGATCATCCCAGAGAAAACAGAAATTATTGATTAAACCACAAAAGTTAATTCTTTATCCCTATGGATGACCCAAGATCCCACACAAAGAAAACTCCTTCTGTCTCATTTCTTTAATTGGGAGAAGCCTAAGACTAAACTAGGAAAAAAAAAATCCACTGCCAGGCATGACAAGCTACAATCATCAGCAACGAAACGTCTGCCCCACCAGCAAAAACACCCTCAGCTCCATTGTGCTTCCCAGCACACTGGAATACAGAAAAATCAGGCTTGCTCCTGGCTATTACTGCTGAGAAACTGGGAACTGTGAAATAGCAGCAGAGAGAGAAGCACCTCTCCCTTCCCTGGTAACAACAGATGCAACGCCAACTCTTCTCCCAGCTCCATCCACCTCCCTCTCTTAGTCACTTATCATCCCAGCAGGAAGAGACACTTTTGCCTAAACATCTCTGAAGTTTTGAGACATCTCAAAGGGCAGTAAGCAGGAGTGCCTACACAGGGATCACAGAATCAGAAGCTATGAAAGTTACTGCTGGTTTTATGTTCCTGCTGCACTGATTCCCCATCTCACGACGGTTTAGCTATATAAGAGCACAAAGCTCGGAGAAAGAAGCTGGATAAGATCAGGAACATGTGCCTCAGCCATCAGTGACCTCCAGCTCAGCTCCGCCTCAGATGGAACAGGTACCAGTAGGGTTTGCTACTGTGTCTGGCTACAGTAACCACAGGAGAGCATCAGCAGGATGGAGACAGCACTGAGTCACAACACGCACAATATAGATGGAGGTAATGGAAATAGAGCAAACCCACATTCCCTCTACTTCCCTAACCTCAGCTCACCACTTGCCATGACTGCCTCTAACACTCAGCCACTACAGGATCTTTACAGTGTTAAAATAGAAACAGAACTGTTTATGGAGCTTTTTTGTTCTTTTATCTTTGATCTGGCACCTGCTGTCACTGACCAGTGGTCAATCCTGTAAGACATCTCAGATGTGTCATCCAGTTCCTCTCTGGTCCAAAAAGATATTTGGAAGTCTTTAGGTATGCTGAAAAACAATTCCACAAACAATGAAATAAAATACTACCAAAATATAAATAAATAATGACTCTAAAATTAAATAAGGAGCCCAGAAATTATTCCTGCTTGTATCACAGCTGGTCATTACAGGGCAGCTGGCAGCTGAGAGGTGTGCCAGCATCAATCTATCAATCTCCATTTTGCTATATTAATGTAAGTTACAGGTCTTGTGACTCGGATTTCCTATGCCCAAGTTAAGGGTGACAGTTAGGAAACCAGCAGCCTAACACCTTTACTCATGTTATGAACTGCCTTCTGAAGGTCTACATCACCTGCAATTCTGTTTCGATCCCACTGAAAAAGATCAGCTGAGAGATTTCAATAGGCTTTGGGTGAGGATGTTGACAAGCAGGGCTTTGGCGAGAGAGGGCCATCAGAGTCGCCTCTCGTGTGTCCACGCACCCAGCAAAACAGCTCACAGCTTGCTGTTCTCACGCCCAGGAAGGGAACACTGAGCACCCCAAAATGCTCACTAGAACAACCCACAACACCTGAGAGCTGTGGCACCCACGAGCACCCCAGTCTAAGACATGCACAGGGGCAGCTGTTATTTTACTCAAGTAAGATCACTGAGCTTCAAGAATTGGTCTGGAAATGCAGGCCATATCAAGAGTCTTGAAATAAAATTAACAAAATAACAGGAGTCTTTACAAGGTAAGAAATCAAAGTAAATTTGGAGAAGTAGCATGATTGATTTGGGGATCTCCTAAAATACTTGTTGAGCATTTCAGCTCTAGCTTTTATAAGGGCCATTAACAGCAACTGGAAGGACAGTGGGAAAGCTGAAAAGCAAGACACAAAAAGCAATGTAGCTAACAAGGGATTCTTGATTTTCAGCACTTCCTAAAGTTTCAAACAAGCTGAAGATGCTGGGCAATACTGTTTTAACAACAAAGGCAAGGCAAGCACCACACACCTACCTAATTTCACAGTGAGTAATGCAACTGTGTGATGCATATTCAGTACTGTAAAATACTGCACTCAAGCTGTACAACCCTAACATAATGGGTTTAAAGAGTACTTAATGGGAAGACACATCAATAATATATCATTATAGATCTGGTGTTTCTTAGCGTGGCTCCTTTTCAGACTGCTAATGTCTCATGTCTGCTGCAAGGGTTTATATGAGAGGTGAGTTTTGAAAGTAGCAGAGGGTGACATCTTCGGTGCTTTAAAAAGAGTTCATGTTTCAAGTGCTGTTCCCTGTAAAATATGTTCCTGCTTTATAATATCTCAGAGCTGTAAATGACCAAGCGCTGACCCAACAGGGCAAACATAGTTTTAAGGATGAAAACTTCCACTTTCAAACCAATTATCCTCTCATTTCTTTGCTGTGGTTTGGGTACTTATCCCTGACTGAGAAATGCATACAAGGGATGCTCTCTCTTTCTCTCTCTGCTGATCAAAGCCGTTTTCTTTTACATGAACCTGCCAAAACCTAGCAACACAGATACTGCAAATCAGTTCCCACTCTGTGTAGGTGGGATCATACTCACAAACATATAATTTCTAGGTGCCACAGGCAGACTATTTTGGACCAAACCACTGAAACAAAATGAAAAACATATAGTTACAGAACCAAGCTGGCTTCATGAGTGGCACAGGACTTACTATTTCTGCCTCAGGCTCATTCAGCATTAAGCAAAACTCAGTTGGCAGGCAGTCAGATGGCACGGTTGAGGCATTAATATACTAATAGAAAGGAACTCACTGCACAGTGCTTTCTTGAGGTTGCTTCTGTGATAATTGTACCAGAGAAATGGGTTGCATTTGCATTACTTTTTAATGGTTCCTGTTCTTACATTTCCAATTTTTTTTTTTTATTTTATCTGAAGCAAAGGTATTACTGTGTAGGGAAAAGGACCCATTGATGGATCCATGCTATATTTCTAGTTCCCTTAGAGGCTTTGCATGGCCTTTGGCAAGTCAATTTACCTTCTCATCTATAAGGCAAGGTAGTAACAGCACAGTAGCTCCCAAAGGTGTTCTGTGTTGCCCTAACTTCTGAATAGAAAGTGCTTCATAAATACTAACATCAGCCAATGAAAATGCATAAAATATTGGAATTTAATGATGCAAGTGCATCTTATTGAGGAGCTGGAAGATGAGCTAGCTCAACTTCTGCAGAAAGCCAGGCAGAGTTGCCAGGGAGAAGCCAGGGAGCCCACTTCCCAGCCCGTGGATCTCCACAGGCTTCTGAGCCCCAGAGGGCAGGTGCAATGCCTTTCTTGCCCCTGAGGCACAGGCACTAAAGATGTGGGTAGACAACATTCAGGACGAATGTGTATTCTCTAAAGAGTGCAAGGCGTGACCACCTTCTTTGAGAGACAGCAGAGCTGTGTTTTGCTGTTGACTGAAAAAAGCTGCCCTCTTGCTATGCTGGACTGAAGAAAGGATGCACTAAGGAGATTAACACAAGGCTGGGGGGTATTTGTTGTCCTGACTGGCTGTTCTCAGGTGGATTCCATTAACTGACCACAGAGTAAAACCCAAAATTTCCCCCCCTCCCCAGCCTCAGCAGGATAGTATGAATAAACAAAGCTGAAGAATTACTAGTGTTTCAACAGAGATGTAATGCTGTGATACTAAACCCCCACTGGAGGTGTGGTGGCTAATGATGGATAATTGAGTAGGGCGTTTCACGCTTTCCTTCAGACTGACAGCTTGAAGAAAAGGATCACTGTCTCCTTCTCAGTGCTAGTAACCACACGGCAAACAGAATTATTTTCCATCTCTAAACCAGCTAAAAACATCATAGATATGCGCTGTATGTTGTATTTAAATATTTTGCTGAAAATAGATATTGAAATATTTATAAATATTCAGAATTTATCTTCTTTTTTGATTTTTCCTTTTGATACTCTTTTCTGACTACTACAATCTAGTAATTGTGTTCAGTGTTAAGAAGCAGATATTCACCACAGTCCAAAACAATCAAAGCGATTATTTCACAAGAGGAAAAACATTCAAGGTTTTAAGATAAACAGGAGTACTTCTAGCCTCATGCTAAGCATACAGAAGAAGCTTAATTTTCTGTCATTCTGCAAGGACAGTGCGTGCTTACCAACATCATCATATCCATCCTTGATATGCCATCTTGATAATGATCCTCATTGTCAGTGCCACGGACTTGAGGGCACAGTCTGTATTTCACACAGCTCAAATTGATAAGCAGTTAGTTGTAAACAGTAAAACATTTCCCACAAAATTAAATTAAGCAAGATTATCTCAATAGGAGCAGCAGTGCAATGACATGCACACAACAGGTCTCAGTTGCTGTGCTTTGATCCAGTAGATCATTTTCAAGGTCTTAAATGCCTGGGTTTATTTGCAATTGTATTACAATTAGATAACTCTTATAAGACAATGAAATGCAAAGCTGAAGAACAAATACAGCAAAACAAGGCTGACCATACCTGCAGGCCTACCAGTGCTGCTGAATCAGTTACAAATGAATGCTTATTTAGCAACATCCAATTAGAATATTCACTACATTGTGAATAATAAGCTTAAATTAATTTAAATTAATCATACATTAGCTATTATTATATTTAAATTACTCCAATAAACCCCAAACATTCAGAAGTACTATGAACATATTCAAAATTAGCTTTCAGCTCTTCTGGATTAAAAAGCAGAAAAACATTGAGTTGTTTCCAGTACTAAAACAAAGGTGTGAAGCACAGAAGTTAGGGAAACAATCAATTTTAAAAAGCTCTTTTCTGTTATCCCAATTTTATTTGACATTAATTCCATTTGTATTTCGCAAAAGGCAAACTACACCCACAGTCATTTGAGGGTAGAGAAGGCAGAAGGGAAAGGGATCATAAATAAGTGTGAAATCAAAATTAAGGAAAAATAAGAAACAAATCACAAGACTAAGAAGGGTAATGTTTTATTAGTGTAATTTGGGCAAGGGGCAGGGCTGGGAGGAGAGTAAGCAAGGAGCTTACAACACCCATTGCAGTCTCATCTGTCACAGGGCTGCTGTGCTGCAAAACTGCCAGGGCTTGCTATTTGTTTCCTCATGACATTTTCCTTTATGTCAACAAGTAGGCCAGTTATACAGTTAGTGGATATAAAAGCATTAACTCCAGTAGAGAACTTTATTTCACCCTTCTTTCAGTCGTTTTCTCGGTGGCTGAAATTAGACTCCAGAGGTGCAATAATGAGCAATAGGGAGGGAGGGAGTACAAAACAGCTTTCACAGGAAGAATTCCATAGATAAGCCATTGCAAACTTCAGCTGGTTGTACACAATATCACAATTTACTGCTCCACATAAATTTTGCTCCTGATTATAACTGACTCAAAGGGAGTAACAGGCTAGAGTGATATAAAGCACTTTCTGAAAGAAAAGCCAACTGCAACACACCTCATGGAATTTAGAGCAAAACACCAGCTTTTAAAGGGACAGATAGACTCCAGCTGGGATCATAGTCTAGAGGGAAAAACCCAATTTCATAGACTTTATAGACCAGAAATGGCTTTTGCAAGCTCATTCAAAGAGAAGTTGTACAGAGGCTTAGGACAAAAGCAGTCTCCGGAGCTTTCACAGTTTACCAATTCCCTCTCAGAATATTTTAAACTCTCCTCTTGCAATCCAGCACTGCCCATGCGAAAACCAGAAGCAGAGAGGCAGAACCCTGTAACTGTGGGCAAGAGAGTTTCATGGATGCTTGAGCCTACATGCTTCAAGCCAGAAATACATCACCCAGCAATGAAATTCAGGTGAAAAGCAGCCATGGGCAGCCATACTGAGAGAAAGGGCTGTCACTCAGGGCAAGCAGCAGCGTGGCAACAAGCTATCACATATAAAAGTGCACTATAGGTAGCATCAAGAAGAGGGGGACAAAGCAGGGTTTTGTGAGGAGAATTTACAGCACAGATGGTAAATCAAAAGGAATGCCCCCATCAGTCTCCTGTGAGTCAGAGGTTCAGGGAACGGAGCATTTGAGAAAGCAGGCTTACAAAAAAGGCACAGGGGACATGAACCTTGAAAAAGCAGCTGCTTACCAAAATTTACAGCCTAGAGAATTTCAGTAAGTTGTAGATTACATTCCTCATGAGAGACTCAATTGTGCACATATGTATGCAAGATTGAGAGTCACAATGCAAATACACTCCTGTGTGTGTACACTAACTTATATGTGCCCCATTGAGTTTGAAGATTTAAAATACTCTTCTGCAAAGCTTATGAGGTCTACAATGCCATTAGTGCTCAGAAAGAACATGCAAGCTAGAAAATTACATATCTATTATTCAATCATGTTATAGAATAAATTTTCTCTTCCTAAGTACCTTCCAGTCCTCCTGCCATGTTAGAAAATATATGCATCTGCTTTGAATAGATATTTAATGAAGGTATTCCTTGTAAAAGAATATCTGTTTAATGTTTACATTGCATTAAATATTTAAACAGCTTGTTATGGAAAAGCACTTTAAAAAAATTCTTTCTAAAGATGAATAGATTTTTCCATATCTTTTCCTCTTAACCTCTTCCAGCAAGAGCTATTAAACTTGAACTGCTTGCACTGCTGTGCTGGAGTACATATCTTGTAAGGCAATGCAGATAGGTCGATAATGTAGCTGAAAACCACAAAACTGTAAAGCAGACCAAAGACTGGGAAACTCTCCTTTCGGAAATTCTCCTTTCCCTATACTAATAATCTTTATGTCTATACCACCTCCAGAAAACAGGCTACAGCTGGCCTTCAATCAAAACCTGAACTGCACTGACAGGCTCGCAGGTAGGAAAGTGCTCCATCTCACCACTGCCAGCAGTCAGGCTACCTGGGATTACTGTACAACTAACTGCGGTTTAAATTAAACTACTAAATGACATTAATCTGAAGTTGCAAAAAAAATAGACAATAAAAATTTGACCTACTATATAAAAGAGAAATCCTGGGATTTTTATCAACATGGAGCCCTACTGCATTTCCAGTCAATCTTTAAGGATGCAGAAGCAGAATTTCTCCTGAATTATTTGGATCTGCCTTTAATAGCTTCCATCAGAGAACAGGCAAGAACATAGCAAGGCTGAGATCATCACTTCCAACATTGCTGAATTAAAGAGGGTTTTTTGTTGGGTTTAGAAAGGTAGTTTGATCAGATTAACTACCTCATTGTAGCATTGAGCATTGAAACTAACCAGTAACTGTTCAAGTCTCATGGTAAATTTGAATATATTCACAAGCTCCAGTACATTCCCCAAGACATACTCTAAAGCTTTAAACACGTAGGACATCTGGCAGTCCAAGAGCCTTAGATCTTGTGCTTTAAAGGAATGGGCTCCAAAACCTTCACTCACAGCGTGCTCACATTTTAGTATTTAACCCACAAATCTTGACAAGAGAATATAACAGCAAACATGAGTCTTAAAAAGCCTTATCTTCTAACCATATTATTTCCAAGATTCAATTAAGATAAATACAATGTTACTGAAGCAGCATTCATGAAGTATCAGCCATTTATGACCTCAAAAAGGCCAGTTACTCCTCAGAAGGAGAGCCACATGTGACCTGCATTGTTTAATCTCTAAACTGAAGAAGCTCAGTAGTTCACTATTCTCCACAGACTATTTTCACTCTGCAAAACTTACATTTCCATTTTTTATATCCCTGGAAAATTGTTAACGGAGGTGTGTTAGTCTCTTCTGATAAGAATGATCTTAGGAAGCAAGGGAGATCCTCTTTTCGATGCTATGCAGTTATTTACACGATTTTCACCTACATTAAACTTCTCTCACTACTAGACAGGAGTTTATTAACCTCAAACTAGCTGTTACCAATTAATCACAGTGTCTTTTCAAGTACCTGGCCGCATTCTGGAACAGGAATTAAAGGACTAAGAATTTGTTTTATTTAAGATTTCTGCATTATACATAGGCATATTTAGAAAATAGACAATGCACTTAGCAACAGAGAGGAGACTTCATAGTTCAGAATTATAGACACAGGAAAATGACCAAAATTCTAATCTAAAACCTTTACCATGCAATCTTCTCCACAAACAATGCATTACTTGAATGCTAAACTCTTCCAAGGTTACACTGAGTTCATAACACCTACCACTAATTGGTTACATAACCATTTAAGTAGGATTAGTATCATAATCTGCTGCCAAACCTGACAGCAGGAGATGTGGTTCTGCAAATAAAATATTCATTTACAAAGACTTCTTTAAACCAAGGTGGTTTATGTTCTTCAAGTTTTTGTACAATTAAATTACAGTTTCATACTCCTCTTTTGACTATTGAGCCAGTTTAGCTGACATCCATCGCACAGCTCATCCCTTCTTTTTCTGAAGGGTCAGATTCATGATCCTAGAAGTTGGTGTATTCTGTGTATGTTACAGAGAATCCATAATGCTGCAATGCCCTATCTTGCAAATGTACTTTACAAATTTTCAACATGTTTTTTCTAGCTTTTTTTTGGTCACTTGAGTGAAATCCACTTCCATTCTTGGAAAGCATTCATATTTTTGATCCCGTGAACTACAGATTCCACAACCCTTACTCTAACTTTTCATGTAACATTGTTAAAGTTATTAATATGTTGCCTGATGAAGAGGAAGTGCAGGACACCTCTGTATAGCACTGGACAGGACACAGGCTTCTCCAGAACAATTTATGGTATTCTCCAACCAAGATTGCTCCTTTCAGCCCAATCCCCCTTCCCCCAAAAGGGGGTGCCACCACTAACATTTGCTAGAGTATTAAAAATACATCCCATTCAGAAGCCAACATGTCCCTTTACCCTTGAAAGCATCATAAAAATTGTACCAGAACTTAAAAAGCTAGTACCTCTGCTGCCAAGCCTAATCATTGAAGACAAGTCCTTGAGCACAAAACTTTATGGACAGAAGGCAAAGAAACAGACACAACAGACTTGTTGACATGTATTTTTCAGCTCCTAGTGTATGATGAGGGTGAGATTCTTTGTTCTTCAAGAAAAACCCCAGGGATTCAGTATAGCCAAATTTTGATTGGCAGGGCTTCAAAGAAGGGGAAAAAAAAGAGACCACAAAATCTCACCAGGATAATGGCTTACCTTGCTGGAAGAACAGAGTCTATTTTCCATGATACTTTTTCCATGTTTCAGGACATCTTGTCTCCTCTACAATTTTCTAGCCAGCTAGATAACATATTGTACCATAAAATCCAACAGAACTGTTAATGCATCTCTGATGACAGGTATGGGTGAAGGAAAGAGCCACCAAAACACGCACACATGTTCCCAAAACACTATCCCAAAGTGCTGTATTTTCTGTGACACAGAGCACAGGACTCACTCAGTGTCCATTAGCAGATGAGAGCCAACGTGGGAAGCAAAGCACAGATCCCCACACTCCTCTGACTGCTGGTACCATCACACTTTGTCTGTGACATTCCCAGCACAGAAACTCACAGAGAGAGTGAAATGCCAAGAAAAAGGGGCATCATCCAGAAATAAACTTCTGCAAAAAACCCTTTGGATCTTTTATCCTCTGCCTTGGTCTCCATTGCAGTATAGTGCACATCAGGGTTATATGGCTGTATGCAAGATTTTCCCTTGTCTTGATTGCTATACCAACTGGAACACAGAATCCAGAGGGTGGGATGAATATTTTAGCACATACCTCCAAGGTGCATTCCTGGTCTGCAGCTTTCAACCCTGCTTGTCTTTTTACACACATGCACAACCTTTTTTTTCACAAATAAAGTATGATCAAACTCAGGAAGCAGTTATAATGCAGTTCTCCTCCTCCAAGTGGATATACAACTTTTAAGGGAAATCTGTTCTTCCATGGTTAACAAAGTAGTTATGATTTTGTGGCAAAATTGGAACGAGCTTCATCATGAACAGAAATATACATTTCTCACATTCTGATCAATAAACATGGTGTTGACATGGGGCAACTTGCATCTTGTGCAAGCACTCCCTCCTTCAACTCCACTGCCACTTTGGTTTGTTAAGTTTGGATAAAGGAGAAAAAAGACAAGCTCAACTGGTGCTCTTGTCATCTGTGTTACGACTGCAAATTTTGTTTTGAACCGCAATTTCATTACAGCTGTATCATATTTCTGACAAAAGCATTTATTAAGATAATTCAATGACATTATAAGGCTATATCTCAGAATTACTTCTGTTAAGCAAAGAAGCACGGTCCAGTTGTTCTGTCAAGGAATTGATGCTCTATAAATCAAAATGTATTAATGTACCTTGGAAGACAGGTAAGCCTGACTGGCTAATAGAATGTAAAGTCTATTCTGTACTGGTTTATGTTGCTGTGGTTTGGGAGGATTTTCTAATTAGTTAAACAAGTCTCTTAATTAGAATTGATATTTTTTTGTTTTGAAGAGTAAAGAGGTCATATACTAATAATTAAGATACATTCTTATGAATAGATATTAAATATTGCAAGACACTAATTTTATCCTAAAAGAAAATTAAGCTCTCTTAAGACCCTATTTCGATTATTGCTTTGAAACACGTACCTGAATATATCAGCATTGCACTAAACCACAAATCACTGGGATTGTATTCCCTCAGAAAAAACCAAAAAAAACCAAAAAAACCCTTAGATATGCTGATCAGTGAAGTCAGTAAACATATATTCATTTCACAGAAAACTGAAGTTTGGAACTCTACTCCAAGCGTCCCAGGCAACACCATGTGTAGGATATACTATGTGATATGAAACAAAGTTGACTTGAGCAGTGGTGTTATATTTTAGAAGTGAGTGATCCTATGGCATTGCCAGAAAACTTTCCTGAACTGAGATAGAAATTCAGCATTCAAGTAAGGCAAATACAGACATCAAATGCACAACTCCTCACTATATAAACTTCAGCTGGTTCATTATAAAACATCAGACACATTTTGTATGTAAAAGGATACATTTCACACACCTGCACTTTCTACTGATTTTGATAATTGACCCAGAAGTCTCTTGGTTTGTGCTTGAATAGAATATCTTTGAACAAATATATGCATTGAAGAAACAGCTGAATTTAGCATTCTTAAGCTCTTATGAACAGCAGTAAGTGGATAAACTTCCCACCAGGACAGGGAAAGAAACAGATCAAATCCCAGGCATAATTATATCAAGAAAACTCAGCTTCCATTCCCTTTTAGTGTATTCAGGCTTATGTACTTTGCTCATCACTTCATTAAATAAATTGCATAAGCACTGAAGGTAAGCCAGTGCAATTTCTGGTTCACAACAACCCTCCAAAGGGATCTCCTCATTCCAGTCACACTCATATCTGTATGAAAAGCCTGCAAAATCAGTTTCTACACAGGTAAACTCTTATTAAAAAAAAAAAAAAAAAAAAGGCAGGTTCAACTCCAGTGCCGAGGTTTTTTTTAGCTCTTTAAGTTCTGAAAACAAGAAATATGCCAAATTGCTCTTTACTTTGACAAGCATTTTGTAAACTGCTGCAAGCAGCATTCTAATTTAACTACAAGAAAATACTTAATAAGGAATCTGAAGTGAAATTAAACTTTTCATTTCTTTCCCAGTTAGAATATATATATCATAGATAAATGAGAGACAGAAAAGAGCTACCTATTCCTTCCCACACAGTCACTGTCAATTAATTTACATTTTAAGATCCTATACCTTTTTCTTCACAAGTTTTCCACCTGTCTAGGTAGGAGTACATAGAATACATCCATTCTAGTAGTATTAGAGTTACATCTTCAGAACTCTTTTTAAACTAATGCAGCACTCCAACAGTAGCACCATCACACGTTCATGGTGTTATTTACAGGGAATACATTTGTCTATTTTGAGTCTTCATCTCTCCTTTGTTAACACTGCTCTGGCAGGGAACCACAGCCAGAACATTTGTAACAAGCCAGCCTCTCCCTTTTCCACAAGGATCCCACTTACCAGAAAACCCCACCACCCACTCCTCCCAGTCACTTGAGGACTACCACATCCCATACTCTTTTATGATACAGTATTGTTCACATGGTGCTCCACTTCCAGAAGTGCCAACAGCTATCATTTTAGATCCCAGATTATTTTGGGATCGTTGTCTAGCAGTCAGGACTAACATGTCAGGTTAGCCCAGCCTACAGTTCAGGCTGCTGATAGCTGCACATGTCTCAGTCTCTGATGAAGAGACAGTCTGTGCTTAAGTTGTAACTTCACTTAAAGGCAGTAGCGACTTCAGCAAGCTGCACCAAGCTCTCCACAATCCTCTACTCCATTGCTATCTGTGAAAGAATGGAAGTAAAAACACATGAAAGACAAAGCACAAGTTTTAAATATTATACCTCTGCAGTTTGATTGATATTGCCTTCTCTGTTTAGGATACTAAATTGTATAACATTTTGGAACAAGAAGAACTAAACTCATCTTTCCTAACGAAGTTAAGATTTCACAGTGTTTATTCAGATTGATACTTCAAAAATATCCCTCTTTATTATAACCTATGCAACAAATAATTTGCACAACATTTTCAGGAAACAAAAAGTTTAAAAGTTGGAAGTATTATTCAAACTGCAGCAGCTGCAAGAGACGAAGTGTTGCTAATATTAATTAAGCAGAAATAATCGTTTTAAAGAGCCTAGCCATAAAAACTCAGTACTTACTCCAGTGAGTAAACTCCAGTAAGCTCTGGATCTTTTAAAACTACTCAAAATTTGCAGAAGATTTAAACTCCTCCTGGTGAGTTCTTGTTTTGAATATGAATTAGTTGTCTGACTGCAGTAGTCATGTGTCTATGCACCATACCTTCTCTTCTTTGCCACGACCGAAGATTGAAATACTGACATACCACATCACTAAGAATTTTCTAGCAGAATATTTTGCATAAGTCTAAATGAGTCATTCAGGGGACTTTTTTTTTTTTGTAAGAGACAATTTCTAAGGAGGGGAAAAAAATCTACTGTAGCTGATTTTTTCCACAAAGTATCCTGAGGGAGTTTATATTAAGAGTTTAAAGAATGAAACTGACTTTGGTATTCCATTCCCAGTTGCTAATTTATTATGTGGAGGAAGTCACATGAGCCTTGAAAGAAATCTTGATGAAAAGGGATCTGTCTCAGCTGCATGGGGTTTAATTGACTTAGTCTTGCAGGAAGAATGCATTAGTATTATCTATGCCTCTGTTTAACTATCAGCCAAATGGCAATCATCATGATGAATTAATTTTCTACTCTGCCATGCAAATCACTCCATTTGTGGACTCACTTCTCTGTTTAGCAGGACACCTGGTAGAAATCCATAGACCACAGTTCTAGACAAGGTCATTGGAATAACTCAGCAGAAAGGGAGAAGACTGCCTGAGGACCATCACACCCTTCTGGCTACATTCAAACAAATTGTTTGTTTGTTTTTCCCTGGGGGGCAGGGCAGGTTTAGCAATTTTGACTCTAGGACATTATATCTAATTAGTACTCAGTATTTCTTTTATTTATCTCTAATGAACCAAATCCCCCCTTGACTGCTTTTGGAGTCTGGACCTGCAGGAACTTACCTCAACAGAAGCAGCCTCAGGTTACAACCAGGCTGCACAGCTCTGATCAAGCCAGCATGCAGATGCTGAAAAGGTAGCAAGTTTTGGTGCAGTGTCACCAGGCCTCAATCTGTAGCTCTTTCCTGCACTACTGATTGTTCTATAGCTATGAAAAAACAACTCAGAACACAGCAATCATCCCAGAGGACAGGGCATCTTCCAACACTACTGTCATTATTGATGTCGCCAGCATCACAAAGAGGAAGGAAAAAATATGACTGAATTAACACAAATTTAGTGAGTCCAATATGGATTGGGAAGCAGACCAGAAAGTTTCTTCACACAGTAGTAGTTTCCTTCACCCATCTGTTGGGTGCAGGAACCCATGGGGAAAGAACACCAAACAAGCAGCAAATCCTCTGCAGTTTCACACATTTTCCACAGAACACTGACATTTCCATCAAATTGGAGACCAGTGACACTTTTCCAGAATTTCAAGATAAAGAAATGATAATTGTTTAAATCCACAACAACCAGGAATCATTCTGAGGAGGCAGATAGCACTCAGCTGAAAAATATTTTGCAAGTGCAAGTTGTCAATCCTTAGTTATTTCCCTCTAGTGTTCAGCAAAACATTACACTTGAGATAAAAGGGGAAAGATTACACAAAGCCTAATTGAATTAGCTTAATTATTGTGCGTGGGGAAAAAAAACAACACAGAAACAAAAGTGCTGTAGAGAAGATTTTGTTTTCCCAGCTGCCAGTTTTTTTCAGGAACATTTGTGATTACTGTGATGCTAGATAGCCTAAAGAGAGGATGCCCCTACAATTGGAAGATGCACTTGGGACAAAATAGGTTTAGGTCACAGGCATAAAAGATTTATACTTCACACCTTAAAGGCCTTCTGCAAGGCTGAAGCCAGTTGCTGAAGATGGTTCATGGCAGATGTGGGCCATCAAGAACAGAAATACTGTTGAATATAAATTTATTACACAATCTTTATTATGCTAGTCTACTTCCACTGACAAAGTAGAAATGTCATATAAATCTGTTTGTAAACAGCCTGATAAATTCCAAACACCAAAATAGCAAGTTTTCCTTGACAGCAGAGAAAATGAGAACAGCTGACTCCATCATCAAGCAAAAAGTTAACATCATAAAGTTGTGAAATCACAGGTAAATAATGGTTTTGCTTCATAGGTAAATCACGGTTTTGCTTCACTGATTACTTGTTAATACATCATCTGAAGATTCAAGTCAGATAACATTCCCTAAAATAAAACAATACCAGACAATCTTTGCAGGAAGATTATTTGGGACCATTGTGGCTTAGTGAAAACTTCTGGATGAACATTCTTTACAGGCCCTCCTGCCCTGCATGATTGTCTTACACTTGGACAGAACACTGTTTGGGCAGAGGCTGGTATATATTGCACTTTTTTCTTTTTTTCTCCCTGTACAACAAAGCGAAAGTGAAAATTGCTAAGCAGGGAAAACACCCTAAATAATTTGATAAGTGCACTTCCTCTTTGATAAGGACCTCATACGCTGGCTGACCAAAAGGTAAAAGCAGCTTTTTCAAGCTACAAACAACATATAAACTTGCTTTAGTTCATGTATACATCTGTTTACAATGTGACCATTATTCTAAACAATGCTAGTTAAACAGTGTATTATTTCTCTAATAAACAGGTTGGTACTTCAAAATCATGATCCAATCTGTGGGTTCAATAGCCAAGCCAAAGTGCACTTTAAAAGCAATCCAGCAACCACTTCCAAGACTCTTTGGAGATAATACTATTTATGGTATCTGACTGCATCCTGCAGCATAATTCAATCACATTGTGTTCTTGATACCAATCACATAGGATAAGGACAGCAAAAAACTAACCTTGACATTCAGTATAATATTTTCCAGGTTACCCAAAACAGCACATTTCTCACAGAATTCCAGATATAAGAGGTGGGACTTGTTTCAGAGGAACTGCAGAGATTCAGCAGTGGATGGGGGCACCACAGAGAGACACTGGTACCATGGTAGGAGATATTTTAGCCTTTTCAAGGAAGACATTTGTACTTCAAAATTACCTAATGTCAGACTAGGGGTTCCCCCCGCCACAAACAAATCACCACTTCATTCAAGTCAGTGAATTATTCTTAACTTAAAAAGAGAGAAAGAAAAAGTGAATTAAATTCTGCCAATTAAGAGATTCATATTGCAGGAGATCACTTTAATAAAAATAAATCCATTACCTTTAATGTCCAATGGGTATACAGTTAATGACAAGATGTGAGCACTTATCCACAGGACAGAATCAGCTGCAGTACACAACCAACATATCTGCACTCATCCACTAAAATGGTAATTGCTTACAGATGCTGCAGTTCTAAAGCTAGTTTAAGACACACATAGTATTTCTTTAGATCTACATTTGAAATATCAGAAGTTCCTAGCACACAAAAATACTGTTGTCAAGGCAACAGTATACAGACGGCAGGCAATTAAAAAACACAGATATTTAAAGAGCAAGCTATTAAATTTAGTATCTTAAATAAACTACTGCCTGGATGACCTTTTACCATTGAAATGAAAAAGAAATGCTTACTTTTGATCAGGGACTACGACTTAACAGGATTTAAGTTTTGAGACATTTTGGTAACACCTTTAGGAGTGATTTTCATCCCCTCCAGTTCTGTTCAGACTGAAATGACTAAGTAACAGAAGCTGCAAGTGATCAGCACTTCTGAACATACCAGATCCCATGCTTTTTAAATCCTTAAATGGGTGGGGGAAAAAAATCCACCTAACTACCCAAAAGTCAATTTTTTGTCCTACAGAGTAAGGCATCTGCTACATCACAATGAGCAGATCAGACAGTGGATGGTTAGGCCCTCATTCTGATAAAAAGAAATGCAGCTTGTCAAGTGTATTAGAAATAATGGAAATACCTCAAAATAGAAGAAAACCAAAATAAGATGAAAAATTAATTTCAGCAAGAGAGACGTACGTAATCTAATTTTATCTGGAAAAAACCCAAAAGATTCATTTGAGTACAATAGTTTAAAGCACATCATGAAGCCCGGAACTCAAAAAAATTATTTCAATGGTTAAATTATTTTACGCATCTAAACCACGTACTTTAAAATCACCTTCTACATAGACACATTTGCATGCTGTGATTGTAAACATTACAAAATTTTCTAGGTCATTCTGCTTATTAGGTCCAGCTAATCTATGTCCTGAAGTAGGATGAAGTACAGGAGCATATTACTACCACATCACCAGCAGCTTTTGTCCTACAATTGCTTTGCAAGCTACCGGTGTCCCACAAAACCATGGATGAACCGGAAAAGCCAGGAATTAGTCTGAACAGTTTATATCCACATTTTAATTCTGTTTCATGGGCAGAGGCTTTTGGGTTTTTTTAAGCAATATGAAAGTATATCCAACCCCAAATTTCGTATGTAAAAATAATTATGTATAAATAAGATATTTATTTTGACACATGCATCAGCCTTATGACCATGACCCTGTGCTTTCCCCTTATTCAGTAGCTTCACTCAGCCTAAAACCTTTTTGGACAAGATCCACAATTCCTCCCACATGCTGCACTTGCAGGAATAGAGATACCACGTACAAGTCTCCCCTCACTGCGAGCTCCAGTTGTGATCCATCAGAGCCAAGTCTCCGCTCCAGCAGCCGTGAAGGCATTCCTTTTATCTCTGAAGGGGCTCCAACGCTTCGCCCCTGGGGTGGCAATGCCACACCAGCATGCCACCAGAGCCGGGACACATTCAGCAGAGCTATCGCTTACCTGCTTGCCCAGCAGGGCTCCGGGAGTGCCGTGTCACCCCAGCCAGCAGCACGTGCCCCTGGGCACAGGGAACGCTCTGTGCCAGCCCCAGGGCGTGCGAGCATCCCCCGGCATGCGAGCACCGCGGGGCTCAGCACAGCCGGGCTGGCAGGGGAGGCTCCTCTCATCAGCAACCACCTCAGACTCACGGTACACACTTTGCTATGCAGATACGGCTGTCAACACATTTGTTTTCTCAGACACAGGGCTAACATCCCCTGCCATCATTGAGTGGAGGGCGACTTCAGCCAAACAGGCAGAGCATGTCCTGTGCTGCTCCCTGTGCACTGAGGAACCCAGGGACTCTCTCAGGTCTCTGGACTCTTGAGAGAGAAGGGCAGAAGCACTCACTCAAATTATCCAGTTTGGAATACGCACTAACAGTTCTGATCACTTGCAGTTTACACATCAATGACGCTCGGGGAGGGCAGAGGGAGCAAAGAAGGGGAAAAAAAGGAGAACCACCGCTATAAGTCTATTTAACTGCTTTTATCACCGCTACACGTTGTAGCTTTACCTTTTAATGGCATTAAAGTACAAAAAGAAAGCAAGCATATATTCTGGAAACTCTGTTAACACTGCTTAGTGCCAATTCCTAACAATTGCTTTGTTATGCTATATATAAAGAACAAAATAGTTGTCTTCTAGTCAGAACTTCAAGTCATGCAACTTAACAGAAGGCAGGGTGGGTAGGATCAAGTCCTTACTCTCAAACCCTAAGCCACACCAAATCATTTTTCTAAGCAAAGTCATCAAGTTAAAAGAGCAGCTTACTCCAGATCTGCATAATTTTGTGCTATAAGTTAAGAACAAATGAGGTCTTAAGCACTTTTCTGAAGGCTGCATATGAACTGAAGAAATTAGAAGGCTTTGTGTTGCTAATCATGCCTACAGTTACTAAGTTCTGAAACAGTAATAAAATCTAAATCTTCATTAAATTTATGAGAAAGTATTTATGGCATGCTGATTTCTTTTTATTGCATAAAACCACTCACTCGCGGCTTTGAGTCGCATTCACTTTTTTTTTTTTAAAAAACGTGCTTTCAACATAGGAAGCATGCAAATGCATTTGAGACTTGATGGTGCTATTTAACTGTACAGACAGGGAAGACATTCTGAGAAATGGAAACCACATGTTCTTCAAAGAAATTAAATCACAAAGATAGGCTTTATTAAGCTCTGCAACATCCACTTCCCAAAGCATGGTCTCCACGTGTTCAACAAGCATGACATCAAGTACAACACATTAGAGATCCACACTTACTAGACTGGCATGCTTATTAATGGTTTGGAAAGTGACTGTAGCTTGTAACATTCACATTTGCAGTTGTTTTACACCATCTCTTTGCTAATCTATCTCAACAGCTCTCTGGAGCAAACTCAGCTCAAGACCTGGATGGATTCTGGTTTAACACCAATATTTTAAGAATAGCCAGTGCCCCTGTACAGGACTATGCTCAGCCTCAGTCTCTTACCAGAAAGAAAGAGGGTGATCCATCAGGTCTGGGAAAGGCCCAATTTGGATGGCAAGCATGAAATTGAAGAGCCAGGCAGACATAAATGAGTACCATTGTGGCCAGAAGGGACCATAAGAGAAATGACTGGACAACATTTTAAAACAGGCCCTTAGAAAATGAATCCAGTAACTTGCATTTGAATAAAGCAAACCTTACCAAAAAGGTACTAAATGCTGGACCAAACACCTCTAGATATGGAGGGTCTATCCCCAGAGGTTAACCATCTTCTCTGTGCAAGGCATGAGATGTTTTAAATAAATTTGTTAGATTTGACTTCTCCTTCCCTATTGCTCCCTCCCCTAGCAGTCAATCAGCATCCAGGATTTTCTGGCCATGAATACACTCAAAAGTAATATAAAGTTACTTCTGCAACACCTCATAAAAGGCTTGAAACAAATTATTAGCTAAGCTCCATAGACATTCACCTTGGATTTCAGTTTTTGTGGATATTTCCCAACATATTTCTTATATTAGAATCAGCCATGCCATATACAAGAGCCAAAAATAAACTTTCCTACACCCATCTCCCTGTGTCATCACATGACGAGGACATGCTGAACAGAGCCCCTGCAGTGGCCACTAAATTCTTCCCTCTCTCTGGCAGCACAGCTTACATTCCTCACCCCTAAGCTCTGCATAAGTGTGAATCTTCTTCAGAGCTCAGGCAACTCAAGCCATTCTGTATGAGTGAAAAATGATGAATTAGTGTCTTGAAATTATGCCCACAGAGATGCAACAAGGAAAACCCAATTTTGTTACAATTCCCTGATGGTAACTTCTGCAATGCAACTGTCTTGTGTGTTTTAAACAATTTAGTAGGTATTTTACTGCCAGTGCTATTTTTCGTGTGTTGCAATAAAGAAATCACTCGATCAATAAAATTTGTACAGAAAGAATATTTGACAGAGCCTGCTTTCCTGTAAATTGTGCTAACAAACTTCAAAATTTTGTCCTCACACTAAGTGAATCCTCATAACTTTTTTCAATTATTTTACTTAGAACTGACAGCAGGATGCCCAAATTAATGCTATCTGCATCAGCCATCCATTTTAATCAAATATTGGTGCTCTGAGCTTTTGAACATGACCTTAAATCTGCAAGTATGGAATATTTTTGTATGGCAAATACAGCAACATATTCTGCCCTATCATTTTTTCTGGTTTCATGGGAAGACAAAACCTGCACCTGCCAAAGGTCGAACTTCCTATCCAGGAGCTGTGAGAAAGCAGCAGAACCCTGAAGCATGAAATTAATATAAACAAGTGAAAAACAAGTGGGATACAATCTCTTTTAAAGCTCCTCCAGTACCTGATGCCCTAAATCTCCATGAGCTTGCTACACTATCTTCGTTTTCAGTCACCAGGATCTTCCTTACTGGGTCCCAAAATCTGTTCTGCAGGCCTGGAAAGTGTCTCCTGAGAACAATTCAGTCTCCTCACCATCACTACAGATTTAAGGTGTTTATGATTATGCTGTGCCAGCATTTCACTCTTGAGAAGCCCTCCTAAAACTTCCAACCCAAATTTGTTCAAGAATGGATGTCCAAACAAAGGAGAATCCCAATTCCAGAAATGCCTTACCCTAGGTCATAGATTACAGAAACACTCCAACCCCAAATGAACCCACTGTGAGGCTTGTAAACACCATCTCACCACGTTCTTCTCAGACTGCTTGTGCCAACAACTGTGTTAACTTGTTGTTCATTACTGCTCCCCAAATCCATAGTCAGATTTTAAGGAATGCATTTCAAAGTTGGATAATAACAACAAAAGATAAGCAGAGTAAGAGATCACTATGGGGTGCACCACCAAAAAAAAAAGTATACCTGTGATGAATATTACCATGGAAATTGAATTTCCTTATCTCTCCAGGCTTATAAACATCTGGGGCAATGCTATGATTCTTAAACTGATTGTTTCTTGTTCATCATAGATAATACACCAGGGAATTGTGCCCAATAAAGAAACACAAATGTTTGCTCCATGTCTACTGCTAACATCTAAATCCTAATACTACTTTATAGCAGGAAACTTGAAAAACATTTTAGAGCCATTTGAGATCTTACACTTATTATGATACAACTAACATTGCCACTGAAGTTGATCTGGAAACAGACTTTCCAAGTGAAACAGGGAGTATAAGGGATAATTAGGAAATGCATAGGTAACATTTCCTGTCTAGCTTTTCAGAGAGTGTCTGTTCTCAATTATGAATTTTTTTAAGTGGGAAATCGAACTGAACATTGAGAGTAATTACTAGCTATAGGAAAAAAAATGTGGGAAGAAAGCACGCAGTTCAGAGCTGTAAGCATCTAGCAGTAAAGTTACTGCCTTCAACTTCATTTTCTGAGAATTACAGGGACTTGAAAATATTTTTTTTAATCTTCAAGCTCTCTCATCTCCTATCAGCAACTGTCCAAATACTTCATTATACACTAACAGGACAAGCCTTTAAGTGAAGGGGGCTTTTCTCTGCGTTGCACTCAGTCTGCATTTTACACCCCCTAAACTGTAAGTGAGCTAAGTATGGAACAGGGAACATGTGCTGCTATAAGAGGTAACACAACCAGCCTAACCAAGAATGACCATGGAGACAGCTCACCAGACACTTCTTTTCTTTCACGTTCTCATGGTGCAGAAATCCAGTTAAAAGACATGACACAGAAGCCAAAAGAAGGTCTTTGGGGAAAAAAAAAATTAAGCAAACAGCCACCTAACTCTTCACCACTTCCTACTCCGCATGGGCAATACCCATCCTTTTAAATGCCAAATTGAAGGAGAAGCAATTATTATGAGAAGAAGCAGTAGGTTGGTAACATTAGAAAAACCAAGAGATCTTCAGGAACTGCATCACTGAGACTTCAGTGGGAAAGCAGCACCAAACACTACTGCAAGAGTGTCTTTACACTACCAGAGTAAAAGCAACACTCACAAAATTTATCACAGAAAACATAAGTTCTACTTACTACCAACCAAACACTTCAAGATTAAAATTTCCACACCAGCTCTAATTATTCCATAATGCATGACAAGTGTTTTGTTGCTGTTTTTCACAAGTACAAGAGCGAGCATTTCTTAAAAGTCATTTAACTGTCTCAGGACATCTCTATTTTAAGGCTTCTTTACTGGGCAAGCACATAGAGACTCGAGAAGAGTTAATTTAACTTGTAGCTCCACATGCACTTGCACTGCAAATGAGTAAATGCTGAATGGTCTATAAATACCTTTACTACCACGGGTTTGGTTTCTTTCCAGGACTAACTAAGGAAAAAAAAAAAAAAAAGGAGGGCCCAGGCACCTGAAACTTTATCCACTGGGGGAGCGTTACAGCTGTTCCCATTTACAGCTTTAAAGATCTGCCTGCCAACAGAAGAGACACACGCACAGCCCAAGGTAGGGGACACCCCCGGGGGACCCGCACGGCGACAGGCGACACTCATTTGCTGGGACACGGACACACGAGCGTGGCGCCCGTCACGCCGAGATGCGCGATTCGCCCAGCGAGCCGGCGGGGGAAACCCCTTCTATGCCGCACAGCGAAAGGAAAAGTTGAGCTAAAAAAAAAAAATAATAATTTCGCAAAGCACCGATAAAGAAAACTCCCGAGCGCTGGATCGCGCCGCCCGCGCTGGGCTGCGGAGGGACCCCCGCCCGCCCCGGGAGGAGGGAGCGCGGAGCGGTGCCTACCCGAGCGACTGCGGATGACATCGCGGAACTCATCGGCGGCCGCTTCGCCCCCGGCACCGGGGCAGAGGCGTCCCGGCTCGGCCATGCCCGGGGAGCTGCGGAGCGAGGCGGGCGAGCGAGGGCGGAGGGACCCGGGCCGGGCCGGGCCAGGTGTGGAGCGGCGCCGCCCGCCCTGAAATAGCGCCGGGGCGGCGGCTCCGGCCCCCCGCCCCCGCGGTGGATGCAGAGCCGCAATCAGCGAGCAGTGCCCCCCCCGGGGCAGGAGCGGCCCCAGCGCACCGCCTGCGGCAGCAGGGGGGCGGACGGCACCGAGCCACCCTGTCCCTGGCAGCGGCGGAGTTCCAACTTTTCTGGGGGAGTGTCCACTCAGCCGCACGTCGCTGCGGCCCCGAGCAGCCCTCGCTGCCCCGGCAGAGGGGTCAGGGCAGCCGGGGGTGCCTGGGCTGTGCCGCCGGGGCTGCCCGTGCCCCGCAGCCCCGCCGAGCCCGGGGAGAGCCCGGGCCTGCCCCGCGGGGTGCCAGCCCTGCCGCAGGGATGGATGGACAAACGCGCTACAGTTTGTCTTCTGCCCCCTCCTCTGTAGCTCATCCTCGGAGGAGCGAAGGTCCTGAGTACCTGGGGCAGTGGCACTGCTCCAAAGCCACCCGAGGGGCAGCCTATTGGCACCTGCAGTCTGGTCAAATCCCTCGTCCGTTTTGAGGAAAGCGGGACACGGGAAAACATTTCACTCTTGTGTTTAATACAGGAAAGGCGCACCTTTGTCCCCTCTCACTGCAGTCAAGCGACAAAACGCTTCCCGCTGGCATTGCTTCCTTGCACCCTTCCATTAGGTGTCAGTTTGGATGGCTGCCTCCAGCCCATCATTATTCCTTTCCCCTCAATTTTCTCTCCACACCAACTTTCAGGATTTGCCTTTTATGCCGTTTCCCTCATGTCTCCAGGCCCCCAAGCAGATTGCATCACCTCATGGGGAAAGTAACCAGGCACAGGAAATAGATGTTCTTGGATGTATTTAAACACTGGCTCTCCTTACAAGAGAAATCCAAGCTCTTAAAAACTGCGCCTTAAAATACAGACAAGCAGATAATCCCCTGTTTTTGCTAGTTTATGGGACAACAATGTATTGTATTTAATACAAATGTAGCCTAGCTGCTTCTCAGCTTTAACACCAATTCATTGATAATTCATAAACAGATACAGAGGGACAGGAAATTAAGGATAAACTTTAGAAAGGATGTAAGCCTTCACTTGTATTTGCATAGATAAAAGACTTGCATCTCTTCATGTATTCCATATCAGAAGAAATGTACTCTTTTGAAGATAACAGAGTTAAACAGAATAAAACTAGGTAAGAAAACCAGGTCAGAGACAACGAACAATTAGAGGAAAGCTATTTACAGGCAGCAAGGCAAGTGGTGGTAGATTCTGAGGAAAGGGGCTTGTCCCCATGTGAAGCAGCGGGACACACACTCCACTCAGGGGGTGTCTCATGGCTGGATTCTGCCTTCCTGTTGTTCATAAAGAGTCTTAAGAGATTAAGTAGATGTGGAGATTTTTTCATAATCTGATAATTCCAAAAGTATTTTTAAGGTTTGTTTATGATGATCAGTGTTTATTACTTCAACAAAGTGAGTGGGAAAAGAATGAAGTACTGACAGCCTTAAATAAGAAAAAAGCATTACTCAGAAAACGCATGAAATTGTCCTTGGATTATTCAGGGGAGAGATATCATATTTCTTTGACCGTATTCTCATTTTCAGTTCCCTCTGGCTGCCCCTGGTGTGTGCCAACTCTCACAAACTTCCAGTGATGCAATTTTGGCTCCCACCACAGGGGTTCTTGCTAGAAAACCTGTCTGAGATCAAATTGCAGGCTGGGTTATACCAGCTAGTGAGGAGAGCCTGTAGTTTCTCCTCCAATACTACTGTTCCATTTAGTACCCTGTTATCGCCCACTGCCAAGTTTTTCCCAAGCTATCAGCTAGATTCTCCCAGTCCCACAGCAATCCAGACATTCGGTAATTTGTGCCTGTCTCCCTCTGTCTTGGCTTGTCGGCCTCTGCCTCTCCTTTTTAAGCTGACTTGTTTTTTGCATTCTGGTGCTTTGGGGAAGGTGGCAGCTCCCGCACGCCCTCCCCTCCCCCATAACACGCACAGCATTGCAGGATTTAAAATGGGATTCATGCACTTCTCAACAGCTGATTCAGAGCCTCCCATACGTTCTGTTCTGTCTTTAAAACCCATGTGGGGAGACAGTATAGCTGCTTCCCTCTTCTTATTCCAGCTCATCTTCTGTCTGTTCCTGAGGCCAAAATGAAGGGAAGATAATTTAACCTCATTTTTGCCAAGTTGTGATCACTGTTCTTCCATAACAGCAATGTAGAAGGAAGGCAATCAGGACAGAGACAAAAATTTCATGACTGACACTTGTCACTCCAGACTGCCTCTATCAGTAGCCAAAATCTCATTGCTGTGATTTGACAAGAGGAAGAACACTATCTTAACTAAGTGCTGAATCTGTTCTACTTTGTTTTAGAGACCCAGCAAGACTGTATGCAGAGCATCAGTGCTAGAGGTCTTAACAGGTTTGATTGACTTTATGAGCAGGCATAGTCCCTTAGTGTTCAGTACGTCATGTTTTGGGGCTAAGTAAAAAATCTGCATCCCAGTTCTGCAAACACTACCTGTTACACCGATATCTATCTATCTATCTATTTATCTATCTGTCTATCTATCTATCTACACACACACACATATGTGTGTTTGCAGCACTTCTGTTGGTTGAGCTCAGAGAGTCTCCAGCAAGAATTCCCTGCTTTCCCTGCATTACAATTATTATGATTCTGCTTATGGGTCTTGTTCCCCCACAAACAGGAATCTTATTTGAGACAGGTCTGGTCTCCAGGAAGCTAATCTAATCACAAAACTTACTTAAGTATTTAAACTCCTGAAGTCCAAATCAAGTTGAGACACTAGAGCAACATATATCAAATTCTTTCGATAAATTTATTCCATCATGTTAATCAGGGGGAAAAAAAAGGTTTTATATACCTCTTTCCCAGAACAATTATTCTATTCATAAAGAGGGTTTTCTACCAAGGCCCCTGAATGTCACAGTAAATGTCTTCATCACACAACAACCAAATAGCGAAGAGATTGATTTGTGACACTCTCTAATCACATAGAATCATAGAATCTCTGCCTCTAAAATTCCCCCTGATTTCAGCAACAGTACATGTGTGTTTTAAGCTCAGATGCAGAAGAGAACTCTTAGAAGATCACACTGGTGCCTGTAGCACTGCAAAACCTGCATTCAACACACTCCGTGAATTTTGAAATATGTCACTTCTTTAAACATCAGTGGAAACTACCATTCCCAAAACTTAGTAACATATCGTGTGCTTAAAAGAAGAAAAAAACCACAAAACAAGCAACAAGAGGAATGGGCTGGTTTTGATAGTGAATGTTTGACAAATAACTTTTAAAGTCATTCTCTGGGGTGCACGTGTGCGTGTGCATACATGCACATGTACTTCTGCATGTACATATGTTCATGTAGAATATACATTGTTACTTAAGGATGAAGAGAGTACGGTCCAGATCAATGATGCTAAACAAGAACTGGCAACTCTTGCTGGTCAATTCTCGTCCCAGAAAGCAAGTTTCCCTCAGTTTATAGTCACCCATGGAAAATGTTATACTGTGTTTTTAATGAGTGCTATTGGAATTATTTGGTTCGGTTTTTTTGAAAAAAAAAAAGCTGAGGTTGGTTAATTAAAATGCTAGGGAGGCCTTCAGTTAGAAATTACATTTTAGGATGAACAATATATTTTAATGGGATAAGTGACAATTATTAAAAGAACATTTCAGCAAATTATTGACTTAATAACAGACTCTCAAACATGATCAGAGTCTGAGGCTGGAAGTTCTGGGTGATAGATTACCTAACCTTAAAGGCATCTGTATGCTTTGATTCCACTTAAATATACTGATCTTTTTTTAGATGCATGTTTAAAGGCAGACTTGTTGCTAGTCATGTTGAGGCAGCTGCTTACTGTCAACTACAGGCTGAAACAAGCATTTGCTTGTTCTAAATTAGACTTTATCCACATTTTTCATTAATAAAAACAGCCTAATAAATATTAAAATAGGACCAAAAGATTTTATGGGAAGATATTCCAACTTTCAGGTTGGTAATCATATTTCTTGGCAAGAAAGGTCTAAAACTTTAGGACAAAATTTAACATTCTGGATTGAAATCTTTTTTAAACCCTACAAAACCATGCATGCCTTTTCCAGGAGGTCATGTTACATTCTGGCTCTGCCAGGCCATTTGTGATGCATCAGAATTATTTCTACAGTTTGATTAAGCTAGGTAAGGGAGCTGTTTGTAAATGACTACCAAAACACTGTCCCCCCTGAAAAAAAAGTTATTTAATCTAAGCACAGTGAATGACCTATCCTATATTAAAATCAGTTTTTTGGCTGTGTAGGATTTTGATTCTCACATTATCTTTTAATTATTCTATAAATCAAAATGAATAAACAGTCAGAAAAGTACATAAAAGCCTTCCTTGTGATAATTTATGTTTTAAAATGATGGCTTTGAAGCAAAAAGGAAGCATGGCTGTGCTACAGACTTCATCTGCCCTAACTAATTTATGGCAACTCCCTCAGCTAACAAGAATCACGTGGTGTAAATGGAAAATGAGCCTCTACTGGTATTGAAAATAAAGAGGTAATTTATTTCCATCTTTCAGAAGTGCTATTCAAAACTGCATATAGGCTTTTGTCACAGTTGATTAAAAAGCTTGGGTTTCATCTTAGAATTAGTTTTATAATCTATTCAAGCAAAACTGAAAGTCAGCACTCTAAATACACTGAAAAACCTGAAAGCTTATTTGCTGATAAGTACTTACTAAATTGGTGACCTGCTTACCTCCTGGGAACACAAATACTGGTGAATGGTGCAAAATCTTGCCATGGGCTTCCTCATGAAATGTTCTTGGATCATGTTATGCCCTTTTCTCTGCCTTTTTTTGCTGCTACAGCTTTTGTAAAATTGAAAATTTATTAGAGAGCTTTACATGTAAAGCAGTGCTGTGAAATGTTTACTTTAGATTTGATTTTTGGTGTACTTAATTCTGGAGGAAAATGTATGTTGAATATTTAATAAAAAGGCCTTTAAGTAACTGAAACTAAACAAAAATAAATGCCAAAAGGAATTATTTATTGCACAATGATGTATCCTGTACTAAAGCCCTTCTATTAAAAAGTTACAAAATAACCTCTCAGTTACAGCACTCATAACCATATTTACAAAGGCAATCAGCAGTGCCTCATGCATAGACTTAAGCACTCTGTGAAGTAATGCCTAATTACATTTTCATAGCTATCATTAGGCATCTTTTGGCTTATACTGTCATGTGCAGTAAATGCTTAAATGTTTTGGTCCCTATCCTCAAAGATATTTTGACATCTAGTTCTCATTTCTAATTTATAAAAATTAGGGACCATTAGGGACCTTTTCCCAAAGCCAAAGTATTTAAAATTTTGTCTCTTGGAAGAGTATTTGAAATTTTGTCTGTGTTGGAAACTTGTGAACAAAACTAGATTGTCACAATAATGTGGATCCAACACTGCTGTGCCTACAATTTCAATGAAACAGTCTATTTAAAATGTTTTTAAAGTATTCTTCACCAAATCTTTATGCTATTTCTATTAGTATTATAGTCCATTACAAATAATCTAGTAAAAATATATCTACACTTGGACAAAACTGCCCATTACATCCAAGGAACATGCAATCCATGAATGAAGTGGTTTAGTTCCAGAGAGACCTCATCATTATCCAAAATAAAATGTCTCGAAACTCAAGGAAAGTTTTCTTCTCCCATATTCTATTCCTCTCAACATCATTGTAGTAGTTATTTAAAACAGCAAACCGCGCTTTTATTTTTTTTTTTTTTTATTTTCTCCTTTTTTTTGTGTGTGTTATATAGCAGGTTTCCACTTCCTGTAATAAATATTCCTGATTCTCCTAAAAGTTTCTGATGGAAGTCTTATGTTTTAGTGTGAGCTTTATTTGATCTAACTTTAAACGTGTTCTTCATGGTTGTTTGGGCACTTCTGCTGAGACTACCATTTCTAGAGGAAGAGTTGAAGAATAGATCACTGTGTGTGTGGCACATGCATGATTATATGCATAGGTTATGGTTTCTTCTTTATGCCTAGAAGAATGGGGTTTTTTCAGTCAAAAAAAATACAAGACCAGTTTCACTCTCCATTGTCTTAGTCTTGCATAGGTGTAAGTTCCCTTGTTTAATTTTAGGTACCTGAGTAGAGATAGAAAATAGATGCAGATAATAGTCCTGTAATTGACTTAATAATAAAGTTAGACAGCAGATATTTGAACACAAATAAAATTACAAAGTCTTGCTCTGAGTATCACACACCTGAAGCAGGAAATTCAAAGCCATTCATCAAAGCGATCCAGCATTGTGCTAAGTAGGGAACCAGTGACTAAATATATTGGCAAAAGAGTGCAAAAAAATGCTGGTGATCAAGTACTTCTGCTTCACCTTGCTGGTAAAATAGCACTTAGTTTACCTTTATAAGCACTACTGCCTAAGAAAGAAAATGTCATTCTAAAGAGCAAATGTTAAGGAACTTGAGCCTTTGGGACTTAATAAACTGTTGTTAAAGAAGCAAAAAAGCTTGGAGTAGCATAAAGATTTTTGGATAACTTGGATGTGGTGAAGGTTGAGAATGGGCAAAACACACATGTGGTATTTTCTGAAATGGTTAAACCTCTGAAAAGCAGAGAGAGTAGAGGAGCTGCACAACTCTAATTTTCCATTGTTAAAACTGTAATGGCCAGCTCAGGTTTGCATGAATTCATAGAGGCCTTTTTAACATGAGGTTAATTAGCATGGCTTTTCAAAGTCTTTTCAGATCCCTGTACCAGTCTAGCACAGCCCAGGAGCAGCTGACCCTCGTTGCCAGCACGCTGTTGTTCACCTGTCTGTGTGACACCGGTGTGCAGCCACAATTCAGTTCGAGCCCATCGTGTTTGTACGTTACCGAGCCACCCTACAGTGGGAACTGATGGACTCTCACACTGGCTCTCCCAACAAATCCAAGGACCACCAAGCACCTCTGGAGGCTAGATACCTGCCTCTTTAAGACCAGTCTTGGAGCAAGGCTCCACTGGGGATTTTTTTGCCATCAAGTTCTTTTCTGTGGAGAAACTCAGATTTCATCTTCCTGGACTGTTAGGGATTATCAGCAAGTGTTAAATCTGCACTCAAAATATTTGCAACAAACTCCTATTTTTGAATGACATTTGGTCAAGGGCTTTTTAATTATTGTCATCCCCAAGTGTATCTACAGATTGACCTATCAGCCGTGAGGCAACTGCTCTGATAAATCATTGTGATTGTAGAGGGATTTCCACCAAAATGTTTTAAATAATTGCACTTAGATCGAAGGGTTAAGGACTAAAAAGGATTGGGCAAGTTAGAAAGAAGCATTTGAATCTTTCCTCTCAACAGAAACAAAGGAAAAACACAGTAAGAGGTCATTCTTGTCTTGTGAAATTCTTCAATTACCTGCAGACTTAAAAAGCAGCTTTTAGTCAGATCTGTTCATGATTAAAATATATTAGCAAGTCTGAACAACTTATATATTAATTCAACAATATATTTTTTCTGCTCTGAACAGTGTAGGCAGTATTTTACGCTTTCAAATATTTGTAAAGAAGACATATACTCAGCACATTGAATCCAAATTCTTATAGTTGAAATATTAAAGGAAACCTAGTTTGAGCTGTATCTCTGCAGAGCACTGAGGTGTCTGCCAGCAAACTTAATGTTCACGGTAAGAAATCACTTTATGTATGAATCACACAGCATGGCCCTTTAACACCTCAGGACTAATTTCATACACTTGGTTTGCTATTCTTACACATCTCAGGGTGCAGCAAGAGCAGGGCAGCTCCCCTGGGGCTGGGAACGTGGGGATTCCCCACAGGAGTGGCAGGGCAGGGCTGGGCAGCCCAGGGCCACCCCCCTGTCCCAGCCAAGAGCAGCTGGGGGCACCAGGGAAGCCCCAGTCCTGGGCACTGGGCACCTCCCTGGCTTTGTGGATGTCTGAGGCTGGGATGGGAGCCACTGCCCAGCTCTGTGGCACCCTGGCTGGGTAGGGCAGGGCTGTGGGGAGTTGGAGCCTGCTCCTTCTGATGGAGCAGGGGCTGGTGGCCCATGGCATCCCCAGCTGTCAGCAGGTGGAGGGGCCCTGGAGCAGGGCTGGGCAGGGGCAGATAGGGCTGGGAGTGTCACACAACAGGGCTGGGTGACAGCATGTAGGTGGTGGACCACGTTAAAGAGGTTTTGTATTAAGGTGATACATGTGTGGTATTGTACAGTTACAGACGAAGCTGCAGAGGAAATCTGACATGGTCATCTCTCAGGACAGACCAAAGGATGGGAATCAGCAATACACAACCAGGATTGGCCTTTTCCTGCCCTCTCCAAGCTGATGCAGATGCAGCATGGCTATGACCTGTCCAGGGAGCAGCTTGTCCAACATTATCATCCTCTTGGAGCTAGCACCACAAACAAGGATCCCTGTTCCACCAGAAGGCTTCAGGCTAAAGTCATGCCAGGCTGAGCTGCTGCCAGATGCATCATGCACATGCAAATGCAAGCAAACATTCAAAGAAAGAGCAATGAGCAGCTTGGGGAGTATGTAACCAATCTTCCCTCAAACATACATCAGTTTGCCTTCCAAACAGAAAGTAATAATAAAATAGCTCATTTCCACCTGTTAATTGTCCCACTACAATGAGGTAAACACAGAACATGTGTGTGTTCAGGAGGAGTAAGATGATCTCACAATACATATATATGCTGGTATTCTTCATTCTTGCTATTAATTTTTGTTAGAACTTAGGAGGAGCTGGAAATTAAAATTACTCTGAATGTTTTATATGAAAAGGATTGATACTAAACCACCATTGTCCCAGGTCAGTTCCTTGCAGGGTCTGGTGAAGAGCTAGGAAACAACAGTCCAAACAACAGTCCGTGGCAACTATTTTGTAATGCAAAATTGTTCCTTAATATACAGATGTTTTTCTGTTTACTTGTTAATAAAATGAGTAAAAACAGAGGCATGGACACTGCATGTATAACTAGGAAGTGGTGGCAGGCAGATGTCACTTGGGCAGCATCCAGCTGCAGGATGGTAATGTGAGTATGTTGGACATATTTACCTTTTATGTGTTCTGTAGTTCAGCCTTTCAGCTACAACTCATGTTTTTCATCATCATGGCTGCAAAAACAATACTCACCATGGGAATGGGGTTGATGAAAATGGAGTTATTAATACGAAGACATCACTCTTTCCAATGTTAATTTACACCATTTAAGGACAGCTGGGCCAAGGAGAAAAAAATCCGGCAGTCAATGCAACTTTTAGAACAACTGCAAGAGTTTTCATTTCCACTTGAAAGTACCATTCATTCAGCTCTACAATGTTTTGTTCTTCATCTGATACCCCTTTTTCTTTCACCTGTTATATTACATGCACGTTTCATGCATTTCTGGTGAGGAAAATGCCAGCCAGGTTGTCACTCTGCAGATGTGTTTATGGATGGAGTCGGCATTAGCAAATACAGAATCCAACTGCATTTCCTGGACTAATTAAATGAGTAGAGTGCTAATTGGAAGACTGGCTGAAAAAGAGTGTAAAGCACACTGAGCAGGGCTTGCAGTACCTCCATATTTATGACTCCTACTCCCTACTACATCTCTGCTCACTGCCACCCTGGTTCTGAGAGTCCTTGATATCAGCACTGATATTAGATAATTGGGTAATTTGATTTGCTTTAGCTTTTTGAGAACAGTGTTCTCAAATAGTTCCATGCTGAAAACCCCACAGTTCATACTTACTACTAACACACATCATACACATACACTTAATCTATGTTTAATATTGCTTTTAATTAATGGAAGTGCCTAAAACAAGTACATGGAAAAACAAATCTTTGTAGGATACACCCCAGCACAATGACAAAAAAAAAAAAAAAAGAAAAAGAGACAAAGAAACAAAGAAATGAATTCACTTATATATTCACTTCATTGATTTATTGACATTACACTTTAAAATACTTATTAGATTTCATTAGATTCTAAAATTTTACCCTGCACTGTGGTAAAAAATGCAACTGTCTTATTTCATGGAATGGAAGATTTAAAATATGTTGGTATGAAAGCACTGTAGTATCATTACTGAAGTGTTTTTCTTAGGTACCATTCAGATATATTTCATACTGACAAAACATTGTAATAAAATATACCAAAATAAACTTTTTAGCAATACCATAATGAAATATTTTGACATTATTGGGATGAAAAGAGAAACTTTCAAATGCAAAAGTAAAAAAGAAATTGTTCAGAAACTCATGAGATACTAAACTCTCCTCCGACAAAGCATTTTGATTTACAAAAAACAATACTTTTTGTCATAAAATTGTTGTCTTGCCTTTTTTTTCCTTGCTTCTTTGTCATTTTGGGTTTTTTTTTCAACAATCCCTAGGGATTACTCACTTTATTTTTAAACAATGTAATGAAAATCATATATGTGGGCCTGAAAGTCATACAGCTTTGTAGTTAATGTCTCTTTCCAAGGAATATAAATAAAAGCATGCAAATCTCTCTCTGTCTCTTTGTGCTCCATGCTTTCACAAGTTCATGCCTTGCTCATTTTCTGATCCATAGTCTCTCTACCCCAAGTTTATTCACAACCAAACAAATGTCAGTGACAGATGTCATCCCACAGACCAGTTGATTTGCTATGTCAGGATGGGCACCAGGCACCTTCCCCTCTGCGGCTCTCTCACATTATTAAATGTGTGTCCAGGTCCATGAAATTAAAAGAATTAATGAAAATAATATGAATGAAAAGCAGATATTTCATAGGTCAAATTAGTTCAGTGTAGCCATGCAAAGTTGAAGCAATAGGGGATCTGCCCAAACAGAAGAAAACGAAACAGGTTCTAAAATCCCTCTACTATTGATATTCGAGGTTGCAACACCATGAATACACCTTGTTATGCCCTTCCCTTTGTCCCTGTGAAAGGAAGGATCAAAGCCACCTAAAATGCTGGAAACATTATTTTTAATGTTATTTTAATCAAAACAATTAATGTTATTTTAATCACAAAGTTATTTTAATCAGAACTGTGTTGCATACTGCTGTTCCTCTGGACAGTCTTTATTCATACAAGTTGCAACACTGAGTGGAATGCAAATCCTGCTAGGATGGGGGTGACTTGTATTAATGGCTTTGCACAGGCTGTGATGCAAAGCTGGAGCAGGATGGACCCCTCAGCTCTCAACTCATCTTTCAGGGCCCGCATTGGCCTGGGCACAGGGGAGAGGCTGATCTGGTGTGAAATGGTGTGCCAGAGAGTTTGTGTCTGACTGGTGTTTGCCACTGGGGCCTAGGAAAATTGTCCTAACATACGTAAATGTTTTATTTCATCTTTGTAGCTCAAAATAGTTTTAATTGAATTATGATGAAAGAGCAAAAAGACAATAAAATTAATTTTTGAGAAATGAAGTGCATTGGCAATGTTTTTAACATATCAATCTCATATTTTTCTTGATTCTGAAGCATTTTATTTGATTCTGAAGCATCAATAGTTGAAATAATTAAGAAAAGAATTATTGTTTCCTGTCCTCCATGGCAGAATGAGAATTGTTGCTGCAAGGTATCTTTTTTCATTATCAAAATAAGAGCAATGCAAACGACATTTGTAAAATATGACAGTACTTCAATAACAAGTTTGCCATTTTAAACATAAATTCATCCAGAAGGTAGACTTTCTATAAGAAGAAAGTCGATATTTCTCCGTATGTAGATCTGCCTTAAAACTATCCATGCTTTTCCCAGGCCTGGAACAGTGCCTGCATTTTGCAACCAGACCCTTTAGAGCTGGTGCAGCCCCACAGCACATTGCCCCTTCCCAACCCTCACAGTGCATTGACTGGAAAACTCACCAGACAGAAAAGTTCAGGTTCTTCTCTGACATATTTTGTTCCTATCACAGCCATGTAACAGTTACAGCTATAACAGGGTTTGAGAATACGTATATAAAATGCAGGCACATTATTTTTATAGTACAACCCTTAACTCTTACAGTCTGATTTTTGCTCCAGTCCTACAGTGGATGTTCAAGAGGTGGAGTCAGCTGGCCAGATGTTAACAATAGGGATGGAAAGGAAGACAGAGCTTCACCAAAATGCAGCTTTTTAGGTCCTTTGCTATTTTTGGTTGACCTCATTAGAATTTCTGCCTTATTCATTAAGGCTCTGCTTCAGCAAAGCATGTAAGGCCATGGTTGCAACAAACACTCGTCTGAATGAATAAATTATATTATAGCTAATACATGCTTTACTGTTTTCCTGAATGGGTGCTTTAGCACTTTATTTTTCTAATTAAAAGAAAAAATGCCAGAGAGGAAAATGCAGTTATATAATACCACATTATTTTGCACAACTCAGACAATAAACCTAATCTTATCTAGTATGCTAAATAACTTGGAGAAGTTCTTAGTCACCTAGTCAACATACCTTAAAATTTGAGGGTGATGCTTCTTACAGATGCATAAAGCTCATTACTAATGAATAAACATTCATTTTACATCACTTACTTTAAATTCATGTAATTCTTTATCCATTGTGTCTATTCATGTAAGGTATTTAAAGTTCAGCTGATTTAGAGTTATCCATTAGAAACAGAAAGGGGGATAGAGAAGGGGGAGTGCACATTTTTTGCACTGAGTTAGTTCAAATACAACTTGAAGGCCTTAATTTCCAGTTTAGAAGAATAGCTTTTGCACTGGAATAAACTATGGCATGTTTAGTACTGTAGTGGATTTTAGAAATAAACTTATAAAGAAGCAATTAAGGTCTTTTCTGGTGAGATCTTTTCTGTAGAAATAATGAAGAGCATCATTACTGGGGACAAACAGGAACATTTTTGCACTTCCTTTAAGGCTCAGAACTTACCCACATCAGACAGCTACAGTGTGGCATTGCTAACCTGAAAAAAACGGGCAGAGAGCTTGACTTCAGCTTCTCACAAGTGAAAAATTAATAGTGATACTGAGAATATAGGAATGGTCTTAGTGTCTCAGAACTTGATATAGCTCTGCAGCATCCTCCAGCAGCATGTCTCCAGCAATGACCAATAATCAATTTCTAGATAGGAGTCTTAAGAAACAGAGCAAACCCAGCAACCTTCCTCCTTACACCACTCCAACAATCCCTGGCTTGTGAACATGCAAAGGTAGAGTTTAGATTCTGGTTTCAATATTTTTAAGAAGTCTTTATCTTCCAGCAGTCTAATCTCACTTTGAAGCTATCAGCGTGGGTCTTCACAGCTTCATGTGACAATGAACTCCTCTGTATATCCTCGTTAGTTTGTTTGGTCTGCAACTTGTCATCAGGGTTCCCATAGTTCTTGAATTATGAGGAACAACCATCAGTTCCCTCTGTACCTTCTCAGTTTCACTCACGATTTTATAGTTCTGTCAAAAGCTCCCTACAGTGTCTCTTCTCCGAGCTGAGGAGTTCTTGTCTGTCTAACCCTTCCTCTGGGAGTTGCTCTGTAAATTTTTACATCATTATTGCTCTTCTCTGTACTTCTGTTATGTCCTTGCAGTGGCAGGGAGACAGATTTCCCAGCAATACCCAGGATCCATGTGCATGAAGTGCCATTGCATTTTTCAGTTTTCTTCTTTTTTTTTCACAATAACTCATAAACATCCCATTTTTTTCTGTTGACGGTTGTTGACTCCTGAACTAACATTTTCACAAGCCCTGTTACTGGACCTCTGAAATCTCTTTCATCAGACATAATTGATAGTTTAGACCACCTCACTCCAAAGGTAAAATTACCTTTTACATGGCTATCATCAGCCTTTTTTACTTTTTCCACATTTAGTCATTTATCCTACTAAGTTTTAACACACCTGGTAGCTCAGTATTGAGAGTTTATTTGCAGTTGTATTAACAACTTTTCCAGCTCTCTTTGCCCTTTGTATCATCAACAAACTTTGCTGTTTCACTTTTCTGTCTGTCTCCAGATAACTTTTGTATATACGGAGCAATACAGGGGCCAGTGTGAAACTTTATGAGACTCCTGGAGTGGTTTCCCTGTATTAACAAAACTGACAATTAATTCCTACCCTTTCTTTCCAGTTTTTGAGTATTTATATGCTCATGAGAGAATCTTGTAAAGAAACAGTGATTTGACGTCGTTGATGGGCTGTTGAAAGCTTTTTGAAGCAAGTATACAATAGCAAATGATTATTGATTCTTTAAAGGATGAGCAAGAGCAAACTTCTTTCTACAAAATTCACATTGATTTTTCTCGGGGATACCGTATTTATCTATGTACTTTATGACTGTCTCCTACATTATATATTCTACTAATTTGTCTGATCACTAGCCCCCAAATCTCCATGGGAACCTTTTCCAAATTTTAGTGTAGTGGAGTTTTGATTTTTCTTTTGCTACTCAGGCCATTTAGAGAGGAAAGTGAGAAACCACTTTTAGTTGAATGCTATTTTTAAATGTTCAAGACCCTTTAGAGCTCTAACAACTCATCACTGTGATGTTAGCTTTTCCTGCTTTTATCCTATGAGATGGATCCTCCAAAAGGTTTACCATAAAACTTCTATCATGTTCACTTCAGATATCAAAAGTGCAAAGAACTGATCTTACTTCACCCAGCTTCTGTCACCTAGAGCACTCAAGATACTTCTCAAGAAATAAGCACGATCCCTATGATAGAGAAGGGAAACAAATCTGAGAGGTGAAGGGTCGGCTTTAGTAAAGGACTGGCATCAGGACCATGTGTATAAATATCTTGTCTCCTCTTCAGTGATTTAGCACAAGCAAATTTGATATGAATGTTCCATAACAGTTTAGCATGTCTTGCGCCTGCATTGATGCACACCCCCTCACTGGAGATGGGAACAGTTTCCTGACTCTGTTTTGATGTCTTGATCATTAGCCTATACCGCCTGATATCTGAGCCTACTTTAAAGGGTCTTTTTACAGTAATTAAAAAACAAAAGCAGGATTTACTTGGGGTGACCCCAGATTAAAAAGAGTACATGAAAAAGTCCAAGATAGGAGCAATCCTATTGTTTCAGAAACAGTTACAATCCAAAATCAGTCCATGCATAAACGAGACTTAAATCATAGATTCACAGAATATTCTGAGTTGGAAAGGACCCACAAGGATCATCCAAGTCCCACTCCTGGCCCTGCACAGGGCAGCCCAAGAGTCACCCCATGTGCCTGAGGAGCATTGTTCAAACGCTTCTTGATCTCTGTCAGGCTGGTGCTGTGACCACTGCCCTGGGGAGCCTGTTCCAGTGCCCAGCCACCCTCTGGGGGAAGAATCTTTTCCAGATATCCAGCCTAAACCTCCCCTGAGACAACTTCAGGGCATTCCCTCGGCTCCTGTCACTGGTCACAGAGAGCAGAGCTCAGTGTCTGCCCCTCCTCTTCCCCTACGAGGAAGTTGTAACTGCAGTGAGGTCTCCCCTCAATCTCCTCCAGGCTGAACAGACCAAGGGACCTCAGCCACTCCTCACACAGCTTCACCTCAAGGCCCTTCACTATCCTCATAGCCTGCTTTGGATAGTTTGTGAGAACTGAATGTCTTTCTCTTATTGTGGCACCCAAAATTGCACACAGTGCTAGAGGTAAGCCTGCACACTTCTCAACTCACATTGTAAATGAACACAGGGATGAGGGCAGTTTCAGGGAATCTTTTGTTATAAATTCCTGGTGGCTATGCCTTCTGCCCCAGCACTGTTCATGTTTGCATACTAACTAATGAACACACCCCTCATTTAAATTAATGCTCCCTTGTCTGGTATAAACAGGCTGCAGCAATTCTGTAGCTGGCAAGCAAGGAAAAGAGAGGCTAAACAGGATTAGCAGAATATCAAAGCATCCTCTTTAATTACCTGCTACAATATGTTCATTTATTTTCGTCTCCAAGTAACTTTTTTTGCCATTCACGCCTGATGGCTCACATAAGGACAGGGCTGGGCGCTAGGAGAGTCTATTCATTATCTTAAAGGCTGTTGTGGTGGGTGCTCTTATTAATCAGATTTTTAAGAGGAAATGTATGACGTTGTCCACCGCCATTCAGAAAACTAATGCTCAAGGGGAGGACCTAGGCAAGCACCACTCACAGCCTCAGGCCAGCTAATCTAATTGATAATAGTCCTATTAATTTGGAATTGAACATTAACAGCCTGCAGCACTGGATCGTCTTCATACCATTCTCATTATATCAAGTCCTCATTCATTTGGAAGGTTAACAAGTGCATAGTATTAATAACAAAATTAAATGGAAGGATGTAAATTGGAAAGTGATATTTATTATTAAGTGTTTACAGGAAAGAAATAAGCATTTTAGTTCCACTATCATTTAACTAAGGCTGCATATGAGCACCTGAAGAAGTTACATGAATGCAAGATGATGATTTGGCTGTTGAAATTAAGGATTATTATTTACTTCAAAAGTAGGGAAGTAAAAATATGAATTGTGGTTCTTTTGTCAGCTGCAAAGGAGTCCCTGTGAGCCTTGCTAAATCACCACAGTTACATGGTGCCTTGCTGAACAGTGTCTGGGTCGTCACGAACATCCTGCTTAGACTGTGTCACGGACAGCAGGATGCAAGCAATTTTCAGGGATGCCAAGTTTTTTAGTCTCTACAGGCAAGGGAGAGTTTCTAGGACATTTTGCACAGCTAACCTCTCTAGAAGTGCTCAGAGCAGAACTTCAGTCACTTAATAAATTTTACAGATGAAAATTGAGGAGCTCTTGACCCTCTGCTACCCAAGCATTTCTTGCAGATTGCGGTCATGGACCTGGGTGTATAAACTCTTCCTGTGTTGCACTTCAAGCATGGATCTGTAAGATTCTTTCTTTGGAGTCAGAGATTATTCTCTACTATAGTTTATGTACTAAATAACATGTTAACAAAATTGTTAAGCAAGCTAGTTGTATCCAATATATAAAGAAAGAAAATATATACCGATGCTCTTCTGTGCTGTTTCATAGAAGTGACATCAGTCATGGGTGTGGTCCACAATATTTTTTTCTTTCAGTGTGAGAAAACCTTTTGCCAAGGCAGATCAGATTTATTTATTTATTTACTTACTTATTTATTTGTTATTTGGCTTCATGCTTCTGGTATGTTGTGTCCAGAGTAGTTTTTTTCACACGTTTTCAAACAGATGGGTATGATTTGGCACAGCTGGGTTTATCCTACCAGTTGTACAGCTTGGAATAATCTTGTCTGGGTTAGGGTAAAATGAGTCATAGCTTCCAAAAATCATTTGTCACTGCCGTAAAATTAAAGACAATTGGTCCTGATTGGCAGTTTCTGCCCAAAAGAAAGACGTTTGATTTGAAGGAACAAGACTGCTGCAGATAAAAACATGAGGGCCCATCTCAGAACTGCTTTATTTGAAAGACTTAGGTCTACATTTTGGTATATGGGATATCTCTACTCCCATAAAACTAAAAGGTTCTCTACAGTGATGCTGTAGGATGTACGGTGCAACTGGTTCAGTGCTAGAGAATAAATATTGAAAAAGAAATAATATAATTTTTTTACAGTAAAACCAGGAACTGGACAAAATACCCTCTTTGTCTTCATGAACAAACGAGTACAGTAACAAAAATTTGTTGAAGAAGATAAAGAAAACAAATACCCTCTGAATTTCTAGACTTACACGTATGAGTTAATACACCTTGTGCAAGATTTTCCTGATTCCTCCCTACTGCTGCTGGGCTCTGTCTGGTGTCAGATTGGTAACTTTGGAGGGACAGGTTCCCAATCTCTGCAAAGAGACCAAGTCCAGGTGAACCAGCCCGAGAGAGCCAGCCTGTGCTTAGGACTCATCAGAGTAGAGAGACATCCATTAACTAAATTCCACTCCCTGCTGTTTCTTCAGAGGGGGAAGCAAGCTCCCAGCTGACACCACACAGAAAGGAAAAAGCTCCTACATGGTTTTCTGGCAAGCTCCTGCTCTAGAGGAGACACTACTTGTAATCAAATTCCTGCTTCTCAGTCCAGAATTAATTTTGCTGCACTTTCTTCAACGGAATTTGTTCAGTCTTCCTCCAAAACACAGATGGAATTCTGTCCTTCCCTTATGAATTAAGACAATAATCTTGCATTAAAAAAAAAAAAAAAGGAAAAAAGAAAAAAAAAATTGAAAAAAAATTTTGTTAATGATACTATAATTCTATGATTGGTCATCAACTTTGCCACCAAATAACAAGTGACACCTTCTAGGGTCCCTGTCATCTGCTCCCAAGAGATTATCCATGTCTTTTCCCTGTTTGACCCTAACAAAGCACAATGTGACTTTCACACATATAATTCTGAAATGTTACTGTATTAATATAAATGACTTCAAGACAGCTTCTACGTGGCCCTGTACTGCAGAAATCTGAGGAAGATTTGCTGTGCATTGCTCTGTTTTTATACACCAGTAAATTGTTCCTCAGATCATCATGTTTAGTTGCTTTAAAATAGAAACAAACAATGCCATTTAGCATAAGTTGGGTTAGGTAATAAATGAGCTGAGTGCTGAAATGAAGATTCCTTATTTGATCAAGGAGCCTAAAGAAACTGGGATTCCATATTCATGAATCCATTTTTTTTTTTTTTCCATCTATATCAAGTCAGCAGCTGCACATCAAAAGCTGAATCGTGTTTACCAAAGGGAAGGAAAGAATCTACTGATATGTTGATACAACAAATCCACATCTATTCTTTGCTGTCTTGATTAAAAGGGCACCAGAATTTAAGCCTTTATTTTAAGGTTTCTGGTAAATAATGCTTGTTTAGATCATTCCACTACGTAAAGTGTGATCAAAACTGTACAAAACCAAAAAAGAAATCCTGTGATTTTCTGAAACTAGAGGGGTTGGGGCTTTTTTCCCCATTAAACCCGTGTTTGCCATCCTGAACTCCAGGATCGGCATTCATACCTGACCCAGTAGTCCATGTGAGGCTTGGGGCACTCTTAAATGGATCTTGGCAGTGGGACAGGGACCTCCCCCAGCAAGCCCCCAGGGCATCACAGTCCTGGCATTCATTCCCTAATCAGTTCTATTCTGGAGCTGTATTTCTAAGCCCATTTAAACCTCTAGTTATTTATAATGGCCTTGGCCATGTGGGACCTATTAAAAAAATAATTCTGGCCTTCCTTAACCACATGACTTTTTTCCAGAAAATATTACAATAATTTACAGTGGAGAAAAAGGAAATTTGGTGCTCTGAAATCCTCATCAAATCACACACCCTTGCTCTCACACAAATCTCCATTTTCACACAATAATACAAAATGTGTAAAAGAAAACTCTCAGAAGTTTTCTTATGTATACACCTCTTGGGGCTGATATGGGCCCTTATTATGATTTATTTGCTATTTGTTGTGCACTGGCAGGATGTTTGAGTATTTGCAAACAAGACGGATGATGTTACCATTGTGTGACCTTGCAGCCTACTTACTAATGAGTTAACACAGGCAGGCAGGGACCCCAGAATAATGATGTGCTTGCAGACTTGGGCTACTACTGAATTATTTGTATTACTGCTTGAAGAGGCATAGGTGTTAATTATCCAATTAGTACCAATTAGTAACTCAGCTAAAGTGGAAGTGGTGCCGTAAAATTGTCAAAATTTCTCTCAAAATTACTTCCTGGGGCAAGCTCCCACCTGAGAAGAAATTAGATTTTTCAATGCTTTTCTAGCGGTAAGTCAAGAAACAACTGCTAAGCTAACTGATATGTTAATGGCATTATACTGTATTTTAACCTATCTTCATTTTTATCTTTGTCTTTGATTTAGCAGATTTACTTTTTCTGGAGGGTGTAAATACAGCTCATCAGAACACAGAGCTCAGTGTGCTTGCTGCTAGAGAGAAAGTAATCACTTCTGCAACAGATTAGCAACGCTCGAGTAAGCCAGGTTTGAAATTAGTAGGGGTATGAAAGAAGTTCTAGTTGTGGTGGATGATAGGACCAGATAAAGATTAAATATTTTAATATCCTTTGTTATTAATTGATCCACATCTTCTTATAGTACAGTAGTCTCATGACTGTTTGTAAGGTCTCAGGTATGAGCCTAATGCAAAATATCAAAAAGCTACCCAGCAAATCTAACATGCATAAAATAGTATTCAGAAGTTTAAATTAGCTCTTTAAAGTGTGATTGGCTTCTGAAACCATCGTCACTCTGTTTCAAACCTGTTACTTCTCTTTTGGTATGTTAAAAAAAAAATAAATTAGTAAATTCAGATCTTTCTACAGCAATAGTTACCTGCCATTATTCACAGAACAATGCAAAGTAGAATTCAACCTTTATTTGCAGCAATATAGCCCACAGGAAATAATGATAGTGCCAGTGAGCAATTGAGGTCAAAATGTGAACAATAGATAACAAAACTCCCCACCTTGTTGCAGTATTAGCATATTTTTGAAGCAGTTTTTCTTTTCTTTTTAAAGTTGACCGTATTTTCTTACATTGTGTATGAGCTGCAGGGATGGGAACAAAAGTAGTTATGATTTGGTATTTATTTGTTATTTTTTCCTATAACTGTATATAAACTGTATATATATATACAGTTTCCTATAACTGATATAACTGTATATAAACTCTTCATAACACATTCCTTAAATTGTTTCTTTCTTCCACAAACTGATCCTTCAGGTTACCATTCTGATGAAAGAACAATTCATCAGAAGTCAGAGCACCAAGTTCTACGGATGAAGGGCCAAGACTTTCATTTTGGAAGCTTAAGAATCCATTGCTTGTTTATGCAATAATTGCCTCTTAATATAAAATTAATCTCTCAGCATCCTGTGCAGTCAATATCGAATAGATATTTATAGATTCAGGGTTTTTTAGTAGTTTAATCAACTTAAAAAGTAAAAGGTGCTCTTAGATGAAGGCAATGGCATGCATAGTGAAGCACCTTAATAGGTATAAACTTGTGCATTTCTAGCTAATCAATTACATGGTGCTTTTGCCTTTTATCTCTGACTGTTAATGACTGCCATATTAAATAAAATCTTAAATAGCTTGCTAGGGTGCTCCCTGGTCTCTAGAAGGCAGACTGAGTGTCTGCCAGCTACTCTGCTATAACATCTTAAGGTCTTTAACTGTCTGAACAGCTGGATGATTGCACATAGCACTGGCACGCAGCCGCTCTCCCCTCCAAACCCCAATTAAAGCCGCTGTCACAGAGCTAAGAAAGCGCAGGCTGCAGTTTTATTTTATGCACAGACCAATGGCAGTCATTTTTTAAAATGATGTAGCACTATAGTTTTGCACATGGCTCAACAAACACCCTTCTGTTTGCAACTGGTTAATGATCTGCCAGCAAGCCTCCACAACGCTTTTGCCATTGGATGTTTTTCGCCAGGCAGTTCACATGAACGCTCCTCAGGCTACTGACTGTCTGCAGAAATTTCTTGCAGCAACCCATGTTTGAAATTTCAGCTAGGTTTATTAGTTAGAATTGAAAACAGAGGCCACATGGTTATTTTTTGTTTCTTGGTAGGAAAAGTATAGCTCTTGGAGGGAAAGAGGCATCTTTGGGGGATGATTCAACCAACCCTGTATTAGTGTGGGATGAATCACCCTCTGTCCGTTGACTACAGAAGGAACTGACCCACTGACTAATCTAGGCACTTAAATTTCAAACCAAAGTAAGGTGGTTCCCACTCTTAATATACACATTTGACAGACAGTGATATACAACTGTTATAGAGTTGTTAATGGACACACTATTATATAACATACCACTGTAGTAAGTCTGAATATCACTTAGCTAACCCAAAATTTGACTAAAAACCCCCAAACCAACAACGGTCTTAAGTCCTGTCTCAATCAATAATAATATTCTAACCACATCTAAGTATGATGAACTGTTAATATTTATATATTCCTTTGCTTTACCTTTATCTTTATTTTTATGAGCTCTGCTTTCTTATCTGTTCTTGACACTGCATGAGTCATATTCTAACCCAAGCTAACAAAGTTTTTTTAGCAGAAAAATTGCTACAGCCTGAAGGGCTATTCTTTTTTTATACGTATATAAGACTGTGTACGTCTCTATGCCCAAATCACTTCCTTCAGCTCCTTGTGTTGGCAAACTTTAATATTAAAGGACCTTCATACTGATAAATCTGAAGCGTCTTTCTTTTGCCTAAGAAATTAAGCTGACATCCTTCAGAAGATTCCTATTCAAATAAATCAGAAATTAGTTGTTACAGAATACATTCTCTTTTTTGAACAGGTAGAAATGACTACTTATTCACGCAATTTAAAATCCTTCCCGCTGCCTTTAACGGGAGCACATCCATTCCTCTCTGACACACTGCTTGTCAGAAGGTCTTGAAAATCTTCAACTTCACTGCTTTCTAGTAGGGCATGAAAACCTGCTGCAGTATATATAATTTCTGTATTGTGCTGACGTAATGGGCTGTTCTAACTCAACATAGCCAGGATCAAGCAAGAGGTAGTGGAAATTCTCCTCCATAAGGTCACCAGTGTGACATCTCAGCCGATTGTGAGCTGACTATCATGGCCTGAGGCAAGAGACAGTAGTAGCCATTTTGTGAGAATTCCAGTATCCCAGGATAACCTAGAAATACCTCCATAAATTTTTGAAGGACACAAGATATTTAAATATATATATCTTATGAAAGAAGGAAATAGGTTTGGTTTTTGGTTGTTTTTTTTTTAATTCTGACTCCTTGTATTACTTTTTTTTTTCTCACAAAGCATTGGGGTAAGCAATAAAACATTTCTGTAAATCAATCCATCTGTGCCTTGGACTTTATGGGCTAAGAATATGGCCGTTGTTTCTGTTTTGTAATAACTGGTAAGTCTGATTCATTGAATTCTGCTTTTTGACACCCTGGAGAGACCTCACTTTGATGGCCTGCTGTACTTTTTCAGGAAAATTTCCTCTAACGGTTTCTAGAGCCAAACTGACCTTTATACTGTGTTTATTTTCTTATCTGTCTGGTATGGTACTAACTCACATCTCTTATACCCTTTATAGCTGTCTGTGTCTTTTGAGAAAGACACAGTTTCTTGCCTTTCATTTTTTTCTTCATGCTTTTATTGAGAAATATTCCCTATGAATAAAGTAATGATTCAGTCTTTCAAGATTAGTTGTAAATCCCTCCTATAACAACACATCTTCCTATAATTAAGTCTGTGGCTAAACCTCCCCCTAAAAATATTTCAAATGAATTTTCCATGCTTTATGAGTGGTGAGTGACCAACCCTTTGGAAACAAAAAGTTTAACCAAGCTTATGTTTTCTGTTTTTGAATATTAACATAGTATAAGATACTTAAGTAATGACAGTGATGAACAGAAAAGGAACATGAAAGCTAAAGTTTTTCATGTAAATGGACTTCAGTGAAACATCTTTTACATTCAAAAAAACAGTTTGAGATACCAGTAAGAAATTGGAACACTCACATTTTTCATTCCATGAGGGAGTTGTATGTGCCAAAATGTCCTTAAATGCTAAACTGGAATGAAAAAAAAAACCAAAACAAAACAGTGTTAAAAGATTCCTATGGTAACAACAGTAAATAAATATTTTGATAACATTAAAATTTTTAATTTAACTCATTATACATTTATATAATTACGTAATTCTATTTTATTCCATATTATTAGTATAAATAGAAGTATATTATAACATATAACAAATAAAGGGTCTAATTTATTCCATTAGATGATGACACTAGCAGATTCAGAGAGAGATCAATTTCCATGCCAAAACACATTTACTTTGTGTCTGTTTAACATTCATTCTGCTTCTGTTCAGAACAGCATTTCCCAAACTATTATCTTATTGGATCAAAACGTGCAAGGAAACTCCACAAGAGCAACCTTTAGGGTGGATTTCTGTTGCTCTTGTTTTCATTCACTCTAAAACCACTGTCATGAGAAACAGAAGAGGTAATTCAGACCTCCACCACCAGGTAAAAACGAGGAGTTGAGAAAAGGAAAGACAATATGAAAATGTTGTAGATGTTCTTTCAAACCTCAGGAGAGGGACACATTTTGGACAAATGTTTCAAGAGTGGGTGTGGGATGCTGAGCTGGAATGCTTTCTGTTAACCATCTCTAATTTCATTTCCTACCTCGCATTGTGATCCAGGAAGTCTGTTCTCCAGCATGAGTCATTTTGTCACATTCCAGATCTGAAATGAATAAAGCTATTAACATTTATAGTATGCTGTAGTTTTGCCATATTTTGGATTTTCTGTTCTTTTTTCATCTGTTGTCATTGTCAGGAATAACAGCTGACAACGTAAGTATATATGCCCGTTACCAGTGCAGAGAAAAAGAAAAGCGACCTTTACTCATTTCATAATAAGAGCTCATTCCAGTTTAAGATTTGTTAAAATGTGATTTAATCAGAGCAAAGGCTCAGAAAGAGTGCTTTATTATGACTGCTGCAATGAAGATGAGTTGCCTATGTTAACAGAGCCATTCCATAAAGTTTATGAATGATATTGACTTTATGGGGTTTTGGCTGGATCTGAGTATCGTAATCTTATGTGTTAGTTTGAGCCACCTCATGGAAAAGCCTGCCCCAGGAAGGCATTCTGACTGGTGCAAGAAAAATAGGAACTAAGCTGGCCTAACCTTTCAGAAGAAGTTATCTGAGAAAGATGCATTCTTAGAAGTGGGAAACTACATAAAAAGTCAAAAGCAAAGCCACTTATGTATGACTAACCTTCCCAAATATATAAATAAATAAATACATGTATATTCAATTAGGTAAGTAACAGTAGTAATTAACTTTTAACAATATTATCATGATACCATGCATAATATTAGAAAGCTTGGTGGTTTGGAGATACCAGCTCAAACATACTCCTATATCTGCATGACAGCTCCTGCCATAAGCCTCCCCCTGCTGCACAAAATAAAAAACCCCAAACCAACCAACCAACAAACCAACCAACCAACCAACCAATCAAGCAACAAACCAACCAACCAACCAACCAATCAAGCAACAAACCAACCAACCAACCAACCAATCAAGCAACAAACCAACCAACCAACCAACCAATCACCAAACCAATCAACAAACAAACGAATCAACCAACCAATCAACAAACCAATCAACAAACAAACGAATCAACCAACCAATCAACAAACCAACCAACCAACCAATCAATCAACAAACCAACCAACCAACCAATCAATCAACAAACCAACCAACCAACCAACTAAAAAAACCCACAGAGAAATAAAAAGAAAAATTGATAATTGGACAAAGTAAAATTAGTTGCTTGTATCGACAGTTATTGTTTATAAAATCCTCGTATTTTAGCATTGGAGGCATGCATATGGCTGCTGGCAAACATGATGTAGTTTGACATATTCATGCCTGTCAACTGTCTCTAGTTCATTTTTGAATCTACGTAAAGGTAGGCAATTACATCATTATAGCAGTGAATATTCCTTAACTGGATCCAAATGTCTTTATGCCTTCCAGACAAAAGGGATCATAGACAGTACTTCTGTTCCCATAACAAAAGATAAACTTGCACAACTGTATTTCCCAGCCAGTCAGAGTACTCCTTCATGGCAAGCATTCATCTCAAAAACAGGGCTGACTCAATATGTATATCTGGTTTTAAAAATCACAGCTCAGAAAGGTGAGTTGTTTTATGTGGTCAAATGCTAGTCAGGCCTCGGATTTTATTCATGGATAAGGAAATTGCCTAAACTATGAGGACCTGCTTTAGAGTCTCATTTCCATACTTTGACCATAAGAATACCATTTTATCCAGGACAGTGTGTGTGTGCCAAGAGAGATTAATGTACTTCCAGATGACAAGAATAAAATGTACCTGATCTACACAAACATTGCACCTATATCATAGATATATGAATGGAAAAAGCAAGTGCAAGGTAGCAGAGCATCTGGAGAGCCCTATTATAAATGTTTTTAGGACTTGAAAAAGAACATTAAAAATTGAATGTTTCTTGTTCAATGAGTGATTTTGTTTACAGGGTGCAAAATATCCTCTGTTTATGCCAGTATTTTGATATTCTGTTAAGATCAGTACAAAACAATTCTATTCTTGCCATTTTTTAGGTATCTGTCTTAGATACTATCATCAATAAATGAATTTTAATGAAATATGGGTAGCAGGATGCTCTGCCTGGAATAGGGTAAAATAACTCAGACAAAGCCAAATTGCAAAGCTGCCAGTGGTGGATGGAGAAGGGGACATCATGCTGCTTTTGGTGTTGAAAAGTGCTGAAACCAGCCTGACTCATCAATCCCAAAATTAAACATCCTCATAGTGAGGTGGAGATGTAGTAGACTTGGTAATGCACCCGATAAAGAAGCAAACAAGTGACACACTCCCAATAACTTATCTAAAGCTGCTGAGCTGACACAGCTGGTCTGGAGACATCTGACAGTCAATCACTCTATACTGTAAAAGCTCAGCCACAATTTCATGGCACGGTGTTCTAACATGCTCTTTTGTGGAGTGTATGTGGAAATTCCTCCTCTGAGTGAGGATGCCCCTGAAGGTTAATCCTCAGGACCGAGTGAAAGAGATTTGCCCACTGTCGCTGGTATCTGTGAGAAACATCAGTCTCCACCTAATAATTGTTTTTCTAGCTTTAATATAATTTTCCTAATATAATTGCTTCAATATTAGTTCATAATGCACTACTAGTATTTATACCTTATATACTGTGTAGTGAAGAGTTCCGATTAAGATCTGTTTGTCTAATTATTATCATAATAAATCATTTATGTTTGTATAAATATAGCCAGTTTGTCATCCATAATCAAGGGACAGAGTTGTATAGCGGCTCAATTGCACATTTTAAATCTTTTGGACTCTAACAGTTGACAAAGTTCGGAGCTAAGACCGGATCCAGCTGCACCTAGACTCTTCTCTGAGGAGTTTAGAAAGCAAGGAGGTCTTTTCTGCACTGTGTAGCACAGTGCAGGGAGGACTTTCTAAAAAACTTTGAAGCTCCCATTCTGCCTGTGAGAATATGTTAGGTAGATTCCTTCCTACAGCTGTGAATGGATATTAACTGCACACCTTCCCTCCCTGAGCTTCGTGGAGCCACTTTGAGTCAGTGAGTTCAGCTGACAGAGGGTAATTGGTGCTGGTATTCTGCCACTCGATATTAGGCCTGGTAGTCAATCACAGTGTCCTGAATGCTGCAAATAAAGCCACAAGTCGCAGCAGCTGCTCTGACAATGAGGGGATATGCCTGGTCTCCCTCCCATGGATGTCATGCTGAATAACCTCATCATCCAAGCTAACAGGGTGGGGTCTTTCCATCACTGCCAGCTTCTCTTAGTCAGTCTATCTGTTCCCAGAAGCGTATCATAACCAGGGTGTTATTAAGACAGATTAATCTCCTACCATCTTTACATTACTGCTATCAAAATGTAAGTAATCCTAACTACTTTGTTTCTTAGGCAGTCCTCTGAGGTCTGCTAGACAGAAAGCTTCACAAAATGCAAAGCTAATAAGATGGATAGAATCCCTCCTGGGGATTTTTGCGATCTGTCAAAATTCAGTAAATGCAGATGATGGATGATAAATACAAACCTAAAAAAGGTTTGAAGAAGAAAAAGTGGTCTATTTATTTAGCAAAGATAGAAACAGTAATGTATTTTGCTGCATGAAAGCCTTATCTACCATGGGTGGTTAGGGCTCAGGCTTGCACAACTAAAAGTGATAAATGAGACCTAGCTACAAAATAATTGTTTGGTTATGAGTGTCCCTAGAATCCTTGTATGGGTTTGACAATTTTAAATCTATCTCAATTTCTTATTAAATAATATATATATGTGAGAAGGGAGAGCATAAACCCACGCAAAAGCCTTTGAATAAAAGCTATTCTTGTTATCAGTGACAATGAACTCACAGCTTTAATAGAAGCTGTAACTTAAACTCTACCATGACTCTTTCATTCAGACACAACTTTCCTTGATCAATCTAAACCTCAGATTTTCTTTACATGTAGGGTATAGTTTAGATACCCTAATAATCTTTTGGTGGAAGTATCAAACAACTGTTTTCCTTGTAAGACCACAAGTGGATTTTTATTTGCTATTACCTATCTACTTTTATTTGCTATCCCCTATCTACTGCTACCGATCACCAAGTGGGCTTAACCAAATACCACCAAGTACCAGCTGGGGTTAACTAGAGTGAACAGGGAAGTTGTAGAGATGTGGCAAGGCTGTGTTAGTTGCTTTATGCCAATTAGTACTGTCGTCATTGAATATTCATTAGATAGGTCTGCATAATATTGCTAGACTTTTGAAATCTAATTTTTCTTTAAATGATCCATATATGCTATTGGAAGCATCCTAGTTTTTATTTTAAAAAAGCTGAAACAAAAACCTTTCCTAACACTTTCTGACATTTATGAGGCAGTGGTATTTTAGCTTTAATGTGGTTTTGAAAAAGAAAGTGGAACTGCATCTTTCAACTCATGAGAGAATCTGGTCATTGATGACAATATTATTTATCTATTCTAAATATAAAGTTGTGGGGTTTTTCCCAGTGCAGTCTGGTCTAGTTTTAAAATAGTGTGCCTTTTGATGTGCTCTCTTAAAAGTGCTTTTTAGTACTGCTAGAGCTGGAGAACCCCTCATCCCTGGGGTATTGATCTGGCAGGAAGCATAATGCCTGCTAATATCACCTGTGAGACTATGGTTTATAATTTTTATGTAGGTTTGACTTAACATGCTAGAGCAGGAGAGGGATCCAAGTCAAGCTAAAAGACTGCATTACTGGTAAATATGAGCTGGAGAGCCAAGACAGCCTGGATCTCTTTACAAACATTATGCTCTTTCCTGGCTCTGAGATGCAATGGGAAATTCAGAGGCATGGCATGAGTAGAGAGCTTTCTAAGATTTAAATGTATGTGTCTTATCCTGCAGAGAGTGAACTCATTTGTAGTAAATGAAAGCCCATTGGCAGGGAACTGACAATATAATCTGTTCGCTGTGGAGTGCCACCTTGGCAAATAAAACCCCTCCACAGGACAGTCTCCTCCTAAGCCAACCCCACCACAGAATTCAGCCACTTACTCACTCATCTCTCCCAATTACTAATTTTTAAGATTAAGACTTGCATTTTTAGTGACAGCAGTTATGCCTTATATGAATAGCTTTTTTTGTGCTGACATCTTTAGCCTCAATCCATTACGTGAATAGAGTCAAATTTATTAATTCTTTGTTATTTAACAGCTGTGCTATGGTTCTCAAGCTCCTTCAAGTGAAGCCACATTCATTTGTCAAAACTGGGACTGAGTAAATTAAAATAGAAAATGCAAATAGTTAACAGCTGAGACCAGAAAAGCCTCAGTCTTTCCTGTGCCCTTCTCGTGATGTGTACCATAGTTGTGTTTTGTCAAACTAAAAAACTGCTTCAAATTCACCTTTTTGTCTCCATGACCTAGAGACAATGGGAGTCAGCATCTTGACGTTTCCATATTTAAAATTCTTAGCACATACTGGAAAGAAACATTTTTCCTCCCTGGTTAATGAACAATGGGACAGAAAATCAGAGAGACTGTAAGCATTATGACAAACAGAAGTAAGAGAAATGTATTTTTAAAAACACTAGGAAAACAGAATGCATTTTCTGTACATTTTGCAGTTGAATTTTGATCCAGTTTATCCATTCCTCTAAATAAATACATTGCTTTGGATCATTATCCACTTGGGAGAATGCCATAAAAATGTACCACTGGTTGACTTACAGAAAGGAAAATATTACAAATTATAAATTGAGCACAGCTGGGCAATATCCTACTGGGAGCAATTATTTCGGCATTATAAAATGCAGGAGATTACAAACCCTGAAATGAAGAAAAGCAATGACCTTTCTTCACTAGAAAAGTCTTGCTCAGTAAGTCTTGCTGAGAGATGTGTGGTAACGTAGATTGATATATCATATTGCAAACACCATAATTAGTGTGAATGACACTTTAGACTTCAGGGAATCAGGGAGTGTTAAAGGTGTTTTGTCCTGTAGAAGATGGTAACTGAGACTGGGTCTTTGAATGAATACTTTGCTCCAGGCATCACCTTTATAAGTACAATTTCCTCGTCATACAGCCTCATACACACGTCTTTTATACTTTCAATCACAGCCATCAGAGACCAGTAATGGTGCCCAGGGGGTTATATCATGTTAACTCAGAAGTTTATAATCTGATATCTCCCAATATGCATTTAAATGGTTTTCTTATCTTTAACAAATAAAAGATTTCTGTTGTGAATCTTTTTTCTTCTTTATTTTGTAAATTATTAAGGAGGATGAAAAATAGTGTAATAAGTGCTGTCTATGATGATTTAATGTTACTATTCTGGTTAAACTAGTGTTGCTAAAAACCCACCATATCAAAAGCCAAGCATGACTGCATACAGCAATGTCATTTCCTTTCTGTAGTGTGTGCTTCCATCAATTAATAAAGTATCTCAGATTGCCTCCATAGATGTATTCCAGCAAAATGCAGTAGAGATGTGAGTACTTAAGCTATTTGTGTTGCTTCTCATTTTTTCAATAATCTCTACTGTGACATAGCTTGGATAAGAACTAATTCACTTCTAAGTCTGTTACATAAAAATGAGCATACATTTATGGAAACTCTCACAAAAATTCTAGTTTAATACTGGAGACGAAAACCTTAAGCAAGAGGAAATATTACTCTGTGGTTCATAGATATGGAAAAATCTCAAATATCTTGACTCTTAAACAACATTTGGTACACTACATGCAATCCTCCTAAGACCTGACAGATAATGAATTTGGGCCCTGGGTAGCAGTCCAATCCAACTGCTTTTTGTCATTGCCTGGAAGGCTAAATGCCAAAATACAGTATGTTTGAATGCTCTTTGGATAGCAATCCTTATCAAGTATCACACGTTTGGATACAGGAAATTATTTCCAGGCTAGAAAGGCACCATAAACCAGACACAGATAAAACACTTCTACATCCTCACAGGTGCTTGAAGAATTGGTCACAATGGGGATGACACTACCTGGGGGCGGGGTGTGTGTGTGTATGTGTGTGTAATAATCTAGTGAAATTAGCAAGCAATCAAGTGAAAGAGTTGTTTTCTACCCCCTTTTCACACTAAGTAGTTTTGAAGCAAATGTTCCCGTAGCTCAGGAAGAGGTACCAAACATCACCTCTTAGGTAGATGCTGCCTGGCAGTGTTCTTCAAACCACAAGGTCTGCACAGTCCAGTAATGAGTCCTGAGGTGAAACGTGGAGTATGCACTAAGCATGTAGAGTATGTGGCTGGAACTGGTCTAAGATTTTAATATTTTAAAATATAAAATCAGTGACACTGTATGCCACCTTTCCCAGAGTTTTTTGAATGCTGCTGCCCCTAAAGTAGATGCTTTAGTAGACATTTTTGGCAATTTTATGCCTTTAATTCCCACTCTCATTTCCAACCTCTACTTATCATATCCTACATAGAGACAGTTCCCAGGCAGTAGATTGAAGCTGGCAGTATAAACTGCAAGGAGAGGAAGTAAGGAGGAAAGAGATTTCCTGCATTTCTTTCTCAAATAACTAGGAAACATTAAAGAAATAAAGGAAAAAGAAATCACTGAATTCTTTAACCCAGGGCAGGGTATTTGATGCTGAAGGTTGGGAAATCCATTACACAGCATATCTGGACACTTTGAGCCACTGAGTTTCTCTGTGCAGCATAGACTGAGTTCTTCACCCAGAGTCAGAAGCTTTCACTTTCTGGATCACACAATTTTAAATTCCAGCTCTCTAGTAGATTCAAGCTTCTTCCTACTTCTTTGCCTTTTGTCCCATGAGACCTGTCATAAAAGTGTGGCATGGTTTAACATTACAATGAACCTCTCTCGCTGGGAACCTAGCTAGCAACAAGGGGTTCTTGCTATAGCAGTTCCTAAGACATGCAACTTGAATTTACATACAACAATTTAAAGGTATTTCTGTTTCCTTCACCCCTGGTGGCTTTGGATAAGACTGTCACAATCTCTAAACAGCAAGAACAGTTATAAATTTGATCTAGTGCATTCAAATCAAATCCGCTGTTATCTCAAACCCCTCAGGCCCCACACTGGGCACCAAAAAGGTTTAAACCAGATGGTAACTAAGCGTCACACAGCCACTTGCTCATTCTCCCCTGGCTGGAAGGGGGAGAGAATCAGAAGAGTAAAAGTGAGGAAGTCTCACAGGCAAAAGCCACACATGCAAGCAAAGAAAAGCGGGAAATTCATTCACCTCTTCCCATGGGCAGGCAGGGCTCAGCCATCCCCAGGACAGCCTGGTTCCATTAGGCGTAGCGTTGACTTGGGAACTCAAACTCTGTCCCTCCAAATGCTTCCCCCTTCCTCCGTCTTCCCCCAGCTCTGTAAAGGCCTGGACTGTGACAGAACTGCTCAACAGTAACTAAACCATCCCTGTTATATCAACACTGTTTTCAGCACAATCCAAAACAGCCCCATAAAAGTAATTGTGAAGAAAATTAACTCTGTCGCTACCAAAACCAGCACAAAGAAAAAGCCTGAATTTTGCCATGATATGTGTCCTCCTGTCTCTTCCTTCAGTGACCTTCAGTCAATTCTCGTGGGTGTTTATAGATCAAGTGCAGTGTGGGGCAGTAGGTACTTCTATTCCTCTAGAATAGGAAACTGCTCTTACAAACTCTTGAAAAGGACTGCCCCATATCCTTTGGTGGCTTTTACTTGGAAGAGAGACAAGTGGGCTTGTGTTTCCTAGTGTTAGTACACAGGCTGGCAAGGTTAACATGTACTACTGACCCTTTCCTCTTATCCCAGTGAATTGAACTCATTCTGCTTCTGGTGCCAAATCCAGCACTTACAAAGCTGGAGTTGGGGAAGGAAAACTGGTAGAGGAATGGGAACAGGTAGAGGAAAGGACACATTAGTTTGTACTAGACTTTCTACATGTCTCCTGTTCAGGAGGGGTGTGGTAAAATAACATCTTTGGAGGGGAATAAAAACAGCAAAAAAAGGAAGCTGGTTCCTCTGTGCTATGCTTTTTTTATTTATTCATTCCTCACTCTTTCTCCCTACCTCCCCCCACAGGAAGGATGAAAGGACAAAACAGCTGGACCGTGCAATTACTTATGTCCTGTCTTTTGGCATGGCAGAACCACTCCCTTGCTCTCAAAGTAGATTTCGGATTTTATGAGAGTCTTTGGCAATCACCAGCTCTACCCCTGAGACCCAGAGCAAAATCTGCAAATGACTTTCAACTTTGGCTCCTGCAAAATTTTGAAGGTGCCTTCATTTGATCATCACATTTTTCCCAATACTGGGGTAATATTGTGGAAGGATGAAGGAGGAAAATCATTGAATAGAAAATGGTGTAAGAAAGATCCAAAACAAGTTCAACCCAGCTCAGGGGCAAGAAAAGAATTTCTATCTTAAGTGTACGGAATCTCTTTGAGCTACTCAGAGAATTCTGTCTGCCTCTTCTGACAGTCTATAGTGTTTCTTTAGAAAGATTGGATTATAACCCATTTTCCTATCAGTCTGATGCCTAACATATATGTTATTTCACTCAAGCACACTCAGTCCAATTAATTTTAATAGTAACTTTTAATTCATTTTATGAATGCCACGGTTCTTATTCATGTTTACATCAAAGGCAACGAACGGAGAGTAATTATGACAACAGTGACTGCAGGTAAACTAGCTTGTGTGCTCCAGATGACTGGAGGTTTTGGAAGTGACTTAAATTTCTCTCTTAATACTGTGGAAAAGAGAAACTTCTGTTATCTACCAAAAGATACGACACCATTTGGTTGGCTACCTGACCAAATGCATTGCAGTCTTGATTCTTTATAGTATCTCATCTGTTTCTTATTTTTCTTCTTTCTTTCTTTCTTCCTCTCTGTAGGGTTTGTAGAGAAGAAATTGGGGAGAGAAGAATGATTTTTAAAAAATATTCTGAATATTATTTTGCTTATTCTTATAGTTCCTGTTTTTACTGTATAGAAGAGAGTGCATACATAGACATACTTTTCTGGGTAACTGCTTCTCTTAGCAATCTCTTCATTGCTGATTAGTCCATTCTATTTTCAGTTCTGAGAACTGAAGGTGAATGCGTGGAAGAGATTGCATATGCTTTTTCTTTTTCTTGGTGTGGAGACCAGCCACAGTGCTGCTTCATAATAACACACAGAGAGTCCTCTAAATCACCTACAATAGTCCAGCAAGTATTAAAACCAGCAAATTTCCCACTCATCTAACATTATGCTATTTCCTGAAATTCTTCATACTGGAAAGCTGAGACCAGATGGGATCTAATGGCAGAACTGGCTACTGTAGAGCAGGGAAGCACTGAAATCCCAGCTCTGTGCTGGGTGAAATTGGTTACCCGTAATCTGCTCATGCCAGGCACAGCTGACACAAGGCAATGCTACAGGAAGATGTGAGCTCAGGGAAGGGAATCCCTGGAGTTGTATATGGATCCTAATGAGCAGCTGTGTGACTTGAGGGCAAGTTTGTCTGATGGGCAGGTAAGTATCAAAGGCAACATTATCCTAATGCAGTCTTCATTGTTTCCTGAGAGGCTTTTGCTGGCTTTCAACACAGTAATGTGTCTGCTTGGGTCTGAACTGCAGTGAGGGGAGATGGAGTTCCCTTGGGCAATCATGGGGAAGGTATTATAGATGCAGTGGTAATATGTGCACACTTCAGTGGGTTAAGTACCGAATTACTATTTAACGTTAGATGGGCTCTTTTTCCATTTTTCAACCCAGGCTACTGAATGGAGACCAGGAATCGAATAGAAGGAGCACTTTGGGGAAGAAAAAAAGAAAAAGAGAGAGAGAGAGAGAGAGAGAGAGAGAAATTAGGTTGATAATGATTGTGCAAATGAACCTGAATAGTAGGATCGTCAAGTAGCACATTTTCAATGCTGTCAATGGCAATGAAAATTAGAGCAGAAATGCCAGAAAAGAAAATGAGCAAATGCAAGAAACAGCTAGAGAAGAGAGACAGGCTGAAAGAGCATTTACAAAAAGAGTTTTATTGGTTGGTAAGTTCACTATCTACTGGGTGAGAATCAAAATTACTAAGGAAATTGCTGAGTTGGCTTTTTTTTATACTGAGTTGAGTGGCAATTACCAAGATATTATTGCCTTACCTAATGTGAATAAAGCATATTCCTTTCCTATTAACACCACAGAAATCAGAAGGCATCTATATCAAACAGTAAAGAGTAGGGATTAAGGGTTTTCACTTCGAGTGCTATTCACATGTCAGTGCTGTTTTGATTTGGGCTTTTTTTTAGTTACCCCAGGAAAGAAAACCCATTCCAGATGTCTCAGTTTTTCTTGTGCTCATACTAATTGGGCTACAATCCAAACTGGAGAAACTTGATCACAGACCTCACCCAATATATGCACTTTTCTGTAGGTACAACTTACGCAAGCTCCGTCTTAGAAAAATTAAGCAGTTAGGAAGAGGACCTGCAAGATTTATGCAGAAATATTCTTCATATTGGAGTTTTTCTTTAAACTAAAAACTGCTGAGGCAATGTCATATATGAAATTAGGTAGTTGGCTTTTGCATATAAAAATCATCTTATGACCAAGTTAATAGTAATTAAAGTTGTTAAGCTAGTTAAATTGTTAAATACCGTTTAATATGAAATTTCCATAGCTCTCTGTAAACCCATGTCCCTCCCCCGCAAATGTTCCATTGGTGAAAAGAACTTGTGATGTACCTCAAAATCCACCAATCATCCGGTACAATGAGGGCGGGACAGTGGGGAATTCTGGGAAGGGCCAAGGGGGTATAAAAGGAGGGAAACAGAACCATTACTTCTTCTCTTTGTTTCCGTGTGGTGGAGTTTCTGAGCTGTGCTGGAATATGGCTCCCCGAGTGCTGGGTAAGAGGGGTGAGGGGGGTCAGAGGCCTATCTCTGTTAGAGACCATTCTTTATTTTTAAGATAATTTTGCCCCAGATAAGCTGAGGTAAAACCAGCGCTGAAGATTTCTGCCGTGGGCACATAGCCAGTTTGGCACCAAGTGTCTCCCATCCTGCGATCCCGGGGTTTTAATATCATTTTAAATTAAGAATTCGGATGCTGTTATTTTTCCAAATTATTTTTCTTGTAATAAACAATTTTTTTTTTTCAATTAAAACAAGAGTTGTCTTCATTCCTGACAGCAATGTAGCCCAGGAGAATGGACTATAAACTAGGAAAAAAAAAAAAAAAAAAAAGGACTGCCTGCAAAAGTTAAGCCAATAACAGGAGAGAGGGAAAGAAAGCACATGTATTTTCTTGCTGTTCTGAATTGGTCTTAATAAAGTTACTGTCACATGAAATCACTCTAATGGAACCCGCTTATACATCCTCCTGGTTTACCTGATTTCTGTCTCTAGCTGTAAACTCTCTGGGAGTGGTTCTGTGTTTTCATTTTGTGTTTGTACAGGGCTCACAAATTGGAGACATTCTGAGTGGGGACTCGTAGAGGACAGTGCAAAACTGAATGAAAATTATTGGTCATGATGATGATACTAATAATAATATGCTTAAACATTAGCACACTTCGTGAAATAGCCCGATTGCATTTAAAAAGTACAGCAGACTTGTTTCTTTTAGACATGATTTTCCAGAAGACCATCATCACTAAAGAACAATAGAGAAGATCAGGTTAGACTATTTTATATGAGCAACTCTCCCCGTTTGTCATTCTAGAAACTTCTAAGTGTAAAAAACCCCACCAACTAAAGCAGAACTTAACACAGTTGAAACATCCCTCACATTAACATGGTACATGTAGACATACACAAATTCATTCTACAGCAGTGACTGTACCATTTCATGCAATCAGTCTTGTGACCAGCTTTCAAGGTGTCTTGAGGGTGCTTTACTAAATAGAAACTAGTGAACCTGTGAAGAGGGGTCCCTTAATTAGCAAAACCTGGAAGAGCTAAACTTATTTAAACAGTGCAACTCAATGCCAAAGACCTCGCTTGTAAATTGTGTAGAAAGACTACAATCCAGTAACTGCAGAACAGGTAATTTTATAAGTAAAAAGCACTGTGAAATCCAATCTCTGAGATGTTAAAATGCTATCTACTGAGAGACAATGAAGCTATAATCAGGTGACACTATCTGAGGAATTAGGGTCTCCAGATCTTTATAGAGTAAATACCGACAGAATCAGCCCTAGGTTGTTTCAGGGACTAAGACAAAATCAATTTTTCAAGTAAAAGCTATTGTTTATTTTCTGTGTGTCATGCTTCTGGTCTCTGTTAGTAGATAAATCCTTTGGTCAGTAGCACTGGCCTGTGCATCACAGAAACACATTAACAGTAAATAGGGCCTTCCAGCTCTTCAATCTGGGCAGCAGGGGAGGCTGAGATATACGGTACGTAAAGACAGACAAAAATAAAAGAAAGAGAGATGGCTGATCCTTCTTATGACTAATACTTTATAGTTCCTATTTCATTTTTCTACTTGACCTGTGATCTCTCTTTTAAAGTTTCTGTTTCTAGACCAAATAAAACCATAATTCAGAAATTGTATGAATGGCACTATCTTAACTTTAGTTACATAAAAGCTCACTTACATGTCTGAAATCAGTTTGAATGGATTTTTAAATTCTATTTAATTCACTGAAGTCCTAGACCATTTTTAAATCTGTTTAACTGTCTCACCGGATTCATATACACTGTGTATTTACAGTATGCAAATGATAGAGTGAAATCTTCTTATAATGACTCACTTTTCTTGGTTTCTAACTATTTTTTTTGTTGGAACTTTGATTTTATTCACCATGATACATGAATATCCTAATTGCTCCTAAGTTTAAAAACTGATCATGCAGCTTCACTTTTTTTTTTTCTTGGTGAGGTTGTTGTCTGTTGTCCTGTCCTTTCTCAACTTTCTTCTGAGGGCCAGAAAACCAGTCAGACTTCAAAACGTGTTGTGAAAATTGGCAGGAAAATAAGAAATTCCAGATCAAAGACTTACACGCTCAAGGCTAAATATAGATCCAAGCAGTGCAGAAGGCAGTAAGTTCCAGCATCTCTGCTGGTATGGTCACTGTGGTGGAACTGCCCTTCCCAATCGTGTAATTTCAAAAGACTCATGTTTGATTTTCAAATAAATTTCAGAGTTCTAATTACTGCAGATATTCCTGGCATCTTCCAGCGTTATCATTAGGCATGAATACTTCTCTTTCATGATGCAATATGGCATAACTCTGTATTAGACTGAGCCATGAGCTACACATTTCACTTGCTCTCCAGTATTGTAATCATGCAGGCTAGAGCAGGGGCAGAATATCAAAATATTAACTATTTCTTCTCTCCTCTTATTTTTGAATAAACAAGACTCAGAATTTCTTCTGATTCCTCCTACTTGCAACCCTTTTTTTGTGTCTTTCTTTTGAGTAGTCCCTTCAGGGAAAAGAGCAGTTCTGAGAGCATCACATTTTTATGTGCCTGGTTTCCCAAGGCATTCTGTGTTTAAAACCTGCTTAGTAGCCCATACTGCTGGTTTTTCATTTGTCACTATCAACACTAACATATGCTCTCTGCTCTACCTGGGCACATATTCTCACAAAGCTTCTAAATCTTAATAAAGCAGAGACTCACATCACCAGGTTTGGTAGGAACTGGCTGATGCATCCAGCTACAAAGCCAACAGAGAGATTGCATAAATTTCTTTCCTTGGGAAATACATGAGAAAATACAAATGTACGTTGTCCTCAAGTCTAGATTGCTCTCATTTTTCATGTACCAGAGGTAAAATAGCCAGAATGTACACATACACAAAAGAAATTATGCCCACTACCTTGCCTTACGTGGCGGACCCGAACTTGTGTAGTCCAATCCTGCTCCATTTTTTACCCCATCGCCTGGAACCTCCAGATCTCAGCACCAGTCAAAGAACTTCCACGAGGAAGCAGCAGGGGTTCACAGCTCAGATTCTGTGCCCACTGCGTGTTAACAGCCAATTAGACTGCCTGGTTGATGAGAAATTGATTATTCTTTGAAAAGACAGTGGTTAACCTTAGATTTGAGCCATTACGTTATTCTCAGACTGGTTTCCTAAAAGAAACAGAAGCCACAGATTCCCTGACAGTGGCCTGCATAGTCCATCTCCAGAGCAGTGGTGTAGGAATCCAGCTCCCTCAGTAGGACGTATTAGTCAGCTGCTATGAACATGAAGCTGGATTTCACTCGTGCTTATAAGGTTTTCCCCTGCTGTGCTCTGATTGCTTCAGCTTTTTGGCATAACTCAGCACGACCTGCCAGATGGCTTGCTCACAAAGGGAATTCTCTTTCAGTAGCTTCTGGAATTTTCCCAAAGACAACCTCTTTTTTTTTTCTGGATATTTCTGGGCTCTTCCAGTTCACTTTCTGTAGATGCAAAAAAACCTACTGCTAAATGCACATTTCTTCCTCATTCGCTCCCTCCTCCCAGAAAACTAAAAATGTAACATTTTACAGCATTTAGATTATATAAGGAAATAGCACAATTTTCTCTTTACAGTCAGTCACTATGAGTTTCTTTTAAAAGGATTACCCACAACCTCAAAACATTTTTTTTTAAAAATTACGTGTAATTTGTACTGAATTCCATGTAGAGTTATGTACATTAATGTAGAGTTATCTATGTTAACAATTGAGGGTTGAGAAAATTTTGTTTACCCCAAAATCAGTTTCTTTGGAGATCATGAAACCATTTTTTTCTAGCAAAATTTAATAAGTACTTTGACTTCTACACAATGTGAGCCCGCTTTTCCTTAGAACTCACCTCCATCTAAAGACTCTTTTACATTTACTTCTCTTTGAAAAATCCCCATGTTCTTCATGTTTTGTAGATACTCTTTGATGATTGAAAAGGGTCATCTCTGGTTTCTTGTGAATAGTTTTTTGGGCCACAGGGAATATTAACTTTGTACACTGCCATGTATTTGGAAAGCAGTTCTCTTACAGTTGCTGTGCAATTTTGGTTTCAGTCTCAAAATAATGATTTTGGAAGTTTTTAATTTTTTATTCTTCTTTCTTATATAATTGTTTAGGGCAGTTTCTCTGTGGTGATATAAATCACAAATTTATTGTTAACTTTGAAAAGCCTTTTTGTCTGAACATTATTTCTCTAGTATTCCCAAGTTTTCCTATTCCTCAGGTTTCCATGCAATCTTACACTCCTTTTTTATTTTATAGAAACTAAATCAGGCTGGTCATAAACCTCGGAAAAAGCCCAAACCGGTTTCTTCTGGTGGCTCTTCTGATGAAGTGAAAGAAGTTTCCTTTCCTTCTGGAAGACAGAGAGTACTAGATTTAGTTTTTGGTTGTGAGAATACATCGTCTGAATATGGTAGTCTGATGTTGTGACTTCACTGAGCAACAGCACAACTAGTAAAGATATTAAGAGGGAATAGCACCTCAAAAAATGTCTAAAAGACAGACCCAGAGTCCACTTCTTCTTTGATAATCCTCTACATTTGATGGACCACAACAGGTTCCTATGAAATTTCTTTTTTGTCAATGGATATCTTCCATTTTCTTTTCAAATTGCTCCTTTGCAATAGAGCTCATTGATCTTTCATAAAATTCACATTTGATTTTGTTAGATACTTATTCTTTCTAGGAGAGATACATCATTAAATGATTGGGAGATGTGAAGGATTGAAGAGATAATTAACACTTAGATTAAAGTTCTGCAGATCATCAGCACTGTCTGAATTGTCTCCATTTTAAGCAATAATAATAATAATTTCTCTCTAACCACACATCTAGCAACAAAAAATTGAAGTGGAAATTATTCTTTCAAGAAAAGCAATAATAATAATGTCTGCCAGTCATAAATGAGGCTTAAGGTCACAAAAGTCAGAGTGAGTTCTTAATCTTTAACTGTTATGACGTTACTATGAGATTTCCTATGACATTATAATATATATCAATTATTTTGTTTTTGCATTGTCAAATCATCACTCTACCTAATGGAACTCACCTTTCCAAAATAAACACTTATTTCTTATTTCCCTTATTAAAAGGAAAATGAACACCAATCCCCAAACTAAAGTTACACTTCAGGGATTACAAATGACGCCTTTGGATATTCCATTTGAAAATGGTTGCTTCTTTGTCATCATTTTCCTTGGCTGCCAAGGGCACTAACAGATGTCATAGCAAAGACTTTTAAATATAGGCTGGTTTTACCTGCATGCTGCACAGTCTGTGGCACCCCTGTTCCAACTGTTGGGAACTTCAACTTCCATCTCTTGGGCCTTGTTTCAAAAAACATGGCTGGAGCACTCTCTGGAAATACTCCACAAGTACTCTGAGGCTTTCTTTGCTTCTGGGAGTCCATTGGGAACACAAACCTTCTGTTCAAGGAGCCAGGAATGGTTTCAGTGGAGTAAAAGATAATATTTTCTCTTTATTTTCTTACAGGTACAGAAGTACTTGAGAAGATCTGATTCATCCTCGGAATAGCATAGAATCACAGAATCAGAGAATGGTTTGGGTTGGAAGGAACTTGACAGACCCTCTAGTTCTGCCATGGTCAGGGACAGCTTTCACTAGATCAGGTTGCTCCAAACCCCAGCCAACCTGTCCCTGAATCCTTCCATGGAGCACCCACCACTTTGGGCAACCTGTACCAGTGTTTCAGCATCCTCACAGACAAGAATTTCCCCCTAATATCTGATTTAAACTATTCTCTTTCAGTTTAAAGTTATTCCCCCTTATCCTATCACCAACTTCCCTTGAAAAAAGTCCATCTCTGTCTCTCTTGTAGCCCTCTTCAGGTACTGAAAAGGACTCTAAAGTCCCCCCAGGGCCTTCTCTTCTCCAGGCTGAGCAGTGCCAGCTCTCTAGGCTGTCTCCATAGGAGAGGTATTCCAGTCCTCTGATCATTTTTGTACTCCTCCTCTGGACCCACTTGAATAAGTCACCTAGGCTTTATTGCAATTTTCAGGCTGTATATCAGACTTCAACAGGAAAACCAACAAATTTTTGATTTAAGTGTCTAAGCAACCTTAAGACAGAAAAAAATAAAAAGGAAACAAAATCTGTCCACACAATGCAGAATGTGTTTTTCTTGCTCTAGATTCTTCGATTTGGAAATCTTTTTTTTTTTTTTTTCCAGAATAAATTAGAACAGTAGAGACCAGTAAATACACATAGAAAAAAAAAACAATTGGGAAAACATTAGAAAGAGAGAGTAGTAGAATAATTTATTGTTCTTTTGTACCTGAAATGTGCATTGTGAGGATGTTCACTTACCCACACATACAACTATTCTTTCTGAGGTACAGATCATGTAAATACCCAAATACATATGTACACAAAAGTCATTTAAATTATCAGTATTGCTGAAAAAAATTTATTCTTCCTGTCCAGTTTTAAAAAATGTATTTTTCATCTGTACAGATTTGTGCCTTTAAATATATGAAGAAGGGTAGATAAGATTTGGGGGAGTGAGGGGGAAGGTTTGGATTAAAAAGGGGCACACAAAAATAATTCTGTCTGTATAAGCTTGGAAAACACATCCACTCCTAAAGAGACACCAGAGATTAAAATGTGATCCATCACAGAAGTACAGAAATAAATAATATGTATGGCTGCTCTCTGTGTGAATATCCATATTTATATGCACAAAAGAACAGTCATCTGTTAATAAGAGTACTTGTCACTTGTCATTAAGCCTAAAAGCTTGTACGCTCCTATCATGAGGAGCGAAGCTTATCTTGTAAGTTTGGGGACTAAGAGTATGTGAGCAGGTTCAGCTCATAATCAGACATGAACCTATTCTGCCTGAGTTCCAAGCCAAGCAGGAGCTGGGTAAGCCAGTTTTCTGCAGCCCCAACCTTGAAGCAATATGTTCTGCTTCTCAGACTTTACGAGCTACAAAAATTAACCTCAACTCCAGGCTTGTTTGAAGGATATGCAAGGTGACCTCCTGTCCTCAAGCAAAACACTTAGAAAGTTCTGTCAGGTTGCCCAGCCTAGACATGATGCTAACACCTCCTCTTTGGCTCTGTCTGCCTGAATCTGACTTGACACAGGAGACCTTTTCTGAGTTTAGTACGCCAAAGAAAGTACATTGAACTATAGCATCGGGTTTGCCATATGTCTTTGATAAGTACCTAGGATTATGTTTGCTCTTCTAATGGCAGCATGACAGCTCTCAGTGGGCATGCTGGGCTAATTCATCAATTGTATCCTCCAGTTAAGTCATAACCAATTGGAAAATTACAGAAGAATGTCTGATCATTAATAATCCAGTGTCCAACCTTGATTTTATGCTATTTTTCTAGAGTGCCAGATATTCCAGATAAACCCATTTAATTTTCTAGCCCTTCTCTACACTGACATTGCTTTCTCATTTTGCATCACTAGAATTTTTTTTTCATAAACAGTAATTTTTTGCCTTTATCAATCAAAAGATTAACTATGATCAGAGCAATAGCTCTGCTTAAAGAATTTCATTGTGACCAGGTTCCAAACAAAATACTTCTTTTTCGTACAACCTTCAGTGCATTCTAGGTGTCATTAACACTGTATCAAATGCATTTCTCTTCTCAAGTTATGGATAACCTTCCCTTGTAACTAATAAGAGGCAATTTCTCCAGGATTTGGAAATGCTTATAGATGCTGCTGTGTCTGGATAAAACTATCCCAAGTTTAGTAAATGTATTTACATGCCCAGTAATAGGAGAGGGTGGTGGTGGTGATGGTGGTGTTACTGTTTGGATTATACATAAACAACACCAGTAAAAAAACAAAATAAAATCTTCCACTCCATCTGAGAGTGTGAAGAGTAGAACTCATACCAAAGAGCACTCTAAAAATGACACTATTTCAATTTTATTTTTACAATATCTCACACGCTTTTTACCAGTAAAGTCACAAATTAGACAAGATGAAAACTTTTTTGAAAAAAGTGAATAAATCAATATTTTTCAATATCCTTTATTCAGATAAGACATATCATAGCCTGACTCCTTGCAAAAATTCATAGATTATTATTATTATTTTTACAATATATACAAAACTGTCACTGAAAAAATGAGAGGCTTTGTTCTAGCAGGAGAAAGGGCTAATAAAATTTCACCTTGTAGATCTGTTATTGCACTTTACCTTTATATTTGAAGCTCTCTAAGTTTTTTTTCTTGTGCTGTAAGGAAAATCTAGAGTTCAGTCTTTAAGGAAAAATATAGGAATCAATTCTGCTAGCAAGCCTTACTAAAATCTAAGTTTGTGTCTCTGTTGAATAGTTGATCTATGAACAGAATATTTCACCAGTTCAGGAGAGAAACACACTGACCGATCCCCTGGCCACTGAACTCTGTAGCATGTAGATGCTAGTATTTCCTTCTGGTGAAATCCATCTTAGACCAGCTCCTGGTTTCCTTTGTTTTCATAAATGTAAGCTCATTTCTCTTCCTATTTAATCTTTTCTTCAACTTACTTAATTGACCTTTTCTATAAATTGATCATCTTTCATGGTACTTCAGCATTAATTATTATACCTTTCTTCCCACTGTATATCCAGAAAACAAAACACTGTAGAAGAACTCACTATAGCTTTCTAATTAAGACTGAATCAAGGATTTAGCTTCATTGTTATGTGTGAAAAAAACACAGCATGTGTGTTGCTGAGCGCAGAATAAATTTTCTGATCATTTGTATGTAAATCTGTTAATTAGTTTATGAGGAAAAATAATTAAAAATATTGCGTTTAAGAAATTTAACACCTGCTGTACCTCCCTGCCCCACAGATTTCCTCACCACCAGGCCCCTGCCCATGGCACCCCTGTGTCAGAGCTAGTCCCAAACAGGGGCTGCTGAGCCCCAGGACACCCCAGCCCAGGCAGGATTTCCTCCTGCCTCTTCAAAGTAGGGTGCAGGTTTTGTTAGTACATGGTTGATTTTGATCACCACGTTCTTCAGCCTCTGTGGGTGGGTGAGAGCTGCACAAAACCAGATAATCAATAGTTATCTGGGCGAGGAAGAAACAAAAAACAGAGGAAAGTTTTGAAAAAGTGTCTCAAGGTATTTACTGCTACACAATATTGACAAAGACCCACTGGGAAGCTAAATCTGCCAATCAAACTAATTGGATTTAGCAGGAAATGATGGATTGAAGATGTATGAAAATAACCATCAGTGTGACTGAAAAATGAAATGCCAAATAAATTTACAATAGCAGTCGTATCTGGTACATCAGCCTCCTGTCTGCCTAACCTGTGGCAGAAAGAATAAATCATAAATTTTGGGCTCTCCTGCCAAGATAGAAACATTAATCACGTATAGTCTGCAGGTCCTACTTTGAATAAATGTAGCTTCTGACATAATTTTTGGCAAAAACTGCAAAATTGTGTATGCCAGAATTAGGTTTGTAACCAATATTTGTTCTTGTCATAGAAAGCATATCACATAAAATTATGTTAAAGTGCTCTGTCAATCAAATAGCCCATTTTTGTAATATCTCAGAATTTTTATTTTCTGCTCCTTCTTTACCTTGCTCTTGCATATTTTAATGTGTTCAGAGCAAAGGAATATCTTAGTATCATTATGAAGCTAATTTTATTATAAAATTTTAATTGTAAATTTTAATGTGGCAACCATCACATATTTTTATGTCGAGTTCCTTGAAGAGATGCATTAAAGCAGCCCTAATTATTATGCATTCTTTTAATTTCCATTAGAAATCTGAAATGATGTAACTGTTTCTTTTAAAGAAAAACTGTAGTTCAACAAGCTTTGAAGAGGTTATCTAAAACAGCGCTTTTGGTTCATTCTCTTTGTATCCAAGCCAGTAGGCCCTGATTCCTTAGCAGCAGTTTGGGATCAGTATCAGTATCACAACTCATTTTACCTGAGTTAACAGCACAATGTGATTTTCAGCGTGCTTTCTGTCTTAAGACTAATCTTGCTTCTAGTTCCTGTTTTTCACCATCAGCATTCTTTGATTTCTGTACAGCACAAGATGACTTTTAGTGTTTGACTTCATTAACCCAGTGCAAGTAAATAGCTCAAGCCAGAATTACAGGTACATATTTTCTAGCTTTGGAAGTCCCAGTTTCCATGAAGTGAATATTTCTTTTACTTTTCAAGACCTTCTGTATTCCATTGCAAAAGAAACTTCCCAAATGGCTGGCAGAACACTAAGCTGTTCACTGAACTGTCATACCACAAAATGTTTCTGGATAAAAGTGTTCCTTCTTACCACAGCAGTCTTCAAACTGACTTTCATAGATCTGCTGGGAAGTCATGTTCGTTTTAGGCAAAGTAAATAATTTTTTTAAAACAGTACAATGGCAACTCAAGGCTGCAGAACATTTCTATTAAGTTTTTGAAAAAATATTATCCTTGATAACATAGTCAGGTAGATATTGTGCATATATTGCACCCAAATCATGTTTTTTCACAGAAAAACAATAAAAATCTTCTGTACTCTCATGTATTCAAGGTTAGTACTACAGGGATGGGGCATAGCAGACGTGCACTATATCAATTATATGTATAGGTGCACACTGTATATGTTGTGCTATGTACAGCATACATCTATAGTATAATACACATATAGTCTGTATCTATACATACAGTATATGCTGTATATAGAGTGTATAAACATTGCAGAGATAGTGTATATATACATTAGTGAGTTACTTCAGGCATTGCAACAGGCTGCCCAGAGAAGTAGTGGAATCCCCATCCCTGGAAGTGTTCAAAAGGCACGTGGATGTGACATTTGGGGATTTGGTTTAGTGGTGAACATTGTGGTGCTGGGTTAATGGTTGGACTTGATGATCTTAGAGTTCTTTTCCAGCTGGAATGGTTCTATGATTTAGTATCTGCGTGTGATATTTATTAATGCACAATACATATACAGTATGCATTTATACACATTCTACTTGAATAACCCTTTCTGTTTCCTTCTTTTCCTGAGAGTAGGAAGAGATGGAAACAACCAAACTGAATCAAAGCAAACCAACAACAAACACACCAGCATTAAACCCATAGGCACTGTCAGGAACTATCAAGTAACTCAGTGGGGGCTTTTGTGCTCATATTTGGACTTACAAAGCAACAACAAAGCAGTAACTGTGAATGTTAACAAATTTTTAGTGAAACACACAGATTATAATGTGTACATAGTATTTGAATGTTGCAATTTGTATGGGTGTTACTGACCACATCCCCAAACTAATAAATGTTAGGAGAAGAGAAAAACATTTAAGACATTGCTCTTGAATTTAGTTCTTTACTGTATCAATCCTCTGGGACTCTGATGGCATCAGAATGGTCAGCTATGGTTGCCTGTGTAAGACCTACAGTTCTCTTAATGGATATGAAATCAACAGTAAGAGTAATAAATGCTTCAAGAAAATCTAGTCCATAGGCCAGGTTGTCACCAGAGTTACTCCCAGGTCAGCTGCTGCTCTGTAAGGTGTCAGGATAGTCAAACATCAGTGACAGCTAAAAAGGATCAGCTATTCTTGCACTTGTCTCTGCTCTTCTTCTCCACATGCTCTGAAAGAATTTAAGAACATGTTCTTCTCCTCTTGAAATGAGTGCATCTAAATTTTTCCTGTCATGCATCAGAAATTTTTTCCTCTGGTTGAATGGTCAGATTTTGGAACTGCAATAAGATCAGAGAGACAGTAAACCACAAGCAAATGTGCTTTATATTTAGTGGGACAGATGGTCTCAATTACCATATCTTGTTTCTTGTGCCCTATATTTTCCACTTACGCTGTTAGACCTTTCATCTATTTCTAATGAGAAAATTGGGTAGATTTAAAATTTTATTTTAAGAATTTTTTTTTCCTGAAAGCCTTGGTTTAATAGATGAGTTTAAATTATTTTTCTAGGAAGAAAGCCAATATGAGACAAAGGCATTTTCCCAGAAGAGAAATGGAAAATATTGCTGTGTAACAATTCAGTATGTTACTGTGTCGTGGTTTAACCTCAGCTGGCAACTAAGTCACACACAGCCACTCACTCATCCTCCCCCAGCGGGATGGGAGACAGAATTTAAAGAGTAAAAGGAAATGCATGGGTTGAAATAAAGACAGTTTAGCAGGCAAAAAAACCAAAAGCCACACATGCCAGAAAAGCAAACCAAAGAATTCATTCCCCACTTCCCATGGGCAGGCAGGTGTTCAGCTGTCCCCAGGACAGCAGGGCGCTATTATGCACAGTGGTGACTTGGGAAGAAAAATGCCATAACTCGGGATATCTCCTCCTTCCTCCTTCTCCCCCCAGCTCAATGTGCTGGTCGTGGCACCATGTGGTCTGGGATATCCCTGTGGCCAGCTGGGGTCAGCTGTCTGAGCTGGGAACCCTCCCAGCTTCTCGTGCACCCCACGCCTGCTTGCTGCTGAAGTGGGGCAAGAAGCAGAAAAGGCTTTGACTCTCTGCAAGTCAATGACTAAAACAGCAATAAAAAAAATGTTATCAACACTATTTTCAGCCCAAATCGAAAACACAGCCCCATAAAAGCTGTAGCGAAGAAAATTAACTCTCTCCCAACCAAAACCAGTACAGGCTGTTATCAAAGAAAGTTTGGTCTTGGGTTAAACCAGATTTTTACTCTATAGTCCAATATCTTAAGATTTTGACTAACACCTGAATCGAGCACAGTCAGTTCCAGGTAAGAAAATGAATTTTTCCTCTAGATACTTTAAAGTTCCATAGAAATTGAGAAACTCTAATTGATTACAGAACAACAGCTTCACTAATGGCTTCAGAAAGGGTATTTCAAAGTTTTATTAGCGTGTGTGCGTTTGTATTCTGTACAGAACTGTTTTTCAAAAAGCATTTTCACTGAGTCTAGCCCACAAAGAATGACATTAGCATTGCATTTATTAGCATTAGATGGTATGCCATTATTATAAGAGGTCAGAATAATAACATCAGAGCCTGGAAATGATGCTGGTCTAGCCGGGTGGAAATTGAAGCCCGTTGCGATTTGCAAGTGCATCTGTGCTATCACAGTTCTTCCTCTTCTAAATCATTTAACATTGGCTCATTTAGGAAAACAAAACATTGTGTATATTCACTAAAATATTGTAATTAATATGGAATTATAATTTTCAAATTACGAGAAATGTAAAAGGTGATGCAGTTATGGGAGTCTACTATTGGAAAAGTTTATGCAAAAGTTATTAAATAGCTGTTTAAAACAAAATCATAGATCAACTTGAAAAACAAATATGTTTCTGACTGTGAATTCATTTTTAGCCTCATTTATTTTATTTGCTGAAAACTAGTGTAATTTCTTGGCTGCTACAATTCTTTCTTTTAAATACAATACATGTAAAAAAACACCAAACCAGGTTGTTTTTTTTTTTTATTGTGGCAAATTTTACGGCTTATCACTACTTTTTACTTTTCTGTTTTGGTTTTCAATCATGAACAACGATGCATCTAGCTTCATCAAAGGGAGCAGATATTTCTACTTGTTAATTTATCAACAGGAAAAACATACTAGTGGCATGAAATGGATCTCTTATTGAATAAGTAAGTGTTTCAGAAATCTTTAATTACAGAAACTCAAACCAAATATTCATAAAAATATTTACAATGTTCTATTGTTAATAAACACATCTCTTTGGTGGCTGTTTGGTTTTTTGGGTTTTTTTAAGGTCTCTTCTGAAATCCCCTATCTTTTTTCTTATTTATAGCATTAGGGTTGAATGCTGCTGTATTTCCCAGCGTGCCAGATGGTTGGAGAAATGAAGATACAATCACCTCTCCAGAAATTTACATAAAAATGAATGTACTGACATCAAATTAAAATCAAAGGAAAAAAAACCTCACAATGACCTTGATGAACGTGGAAAAAGGAGAGAGATGAGGAAAAAACCAGCAACTGATGTAAGAGGAACTGTAAAATGTCTCCTACTATTTTAAGTATGCCAATTCAATAGAATTCTTCTATTTTTATTTTTGGCTTTTTGTTGCTTGAGGAGGTATAGAACTGAGCCTGAGATGCAACTACGCATTTATTCTGTAGATACAACCCTTCAGTTAAAACATTAAGAAAGGAGGTATTCTCTTTCCTTTCCTTCCATTTGCTATTAAACTGTGGTTCTGGCCTTCCCCAAATTTATTGTAATACAGGTTTCACAGAACTCATCTTCAATGAGGATTAATTGCATTAGAATGTTTTTGAAGGATGCAAGGCACCTGCCCGGAGATATGCTCTGTTAGAGTTTAGTAGCATTCAATATTTAATAGCTTCTGCTTTTCAGAATTTTTCTTCAGAGGATGAAGATGAGAGTTCAGGGAATGAAACAGAATATAGAAACTCCCAGTTTCAAGCCACACAGTCAGAAAAATCTGCTAACTGTAATTACCAGTAGTCATTATTGCTGAGAATTTGAGGACCCTTCACAGAATGATCCAAATAGTAACTAAAGGCCAATTCTGAAGGAATACTTATTATTACTTCTGTTATTACATAATTAAACATAAAAAGTATGGCCCGTTGTGTACAACTCAAAGACAATTTTTAAGTCTAGAAAACATACTTTGAAGCCAAGCAATTTTTTTTTCAGTTCTTTACATTTTATTGATGATCAAACATAGTATAGCCAGCCACGTCTCAAGATTGGTTGTCTGAATTGCGAGGCCCAGAACTCCTTCTGGATCTGCTGGGTATCTGCTTGTGGCATCTAAAACCTGAATCTGAAGCAGATCTCTGCCTAACGAATTCTTTTCCTAAAGAAAAAATCCCTTCTGTCTTTTACCTCACTATTAGAGGAGCTGCAGAGATATAAACTAAAGGTAGTTTGCTAAAGGTTATGTTGCTTCTGTCATGCTGTATTTTGCACATGAATAAAATGAGAAGGCTGCAGTTTCCAGTCAATCAATGTATGATGAAATAGCAACACTTTAAAAAGTTCATCTTAACAGTTGCAAGCTTCCACTTGAAATATGGCATTTTTGTGCCACCTTCTTGAAAGTTCATAGCAACTGTCGAAGACAGTAAGAAAATTACTGGTAATTTTAAGTCCTCAGCTTCATTTGACAGCTCCATGCTTCAGGATTCAACTTTGTTTTATTTTTTTTTTCCTCCTGTAGACAGTACATTCTCTGTGAATTCACTAGTTCTAGACCTGACACTTATTCATTGCCTGGCTCTCCTTCGATTATGTACTTGGCAATTGCTCATACTCAGCCTTGGAAATGGGAGACATGGTGTGTGTGCAAATAAATGTAAGCTAGGAAATTAAGGTTATCTTTTATGGCTTTTAAAGTACATGTAATAGAATCTTTATCTTCCCACTGGACAGTCAACATCTCATTTGGAGCAAAAAACTCCCCAAAATGCTACATTTCCCATTTGAAGCATCATTGAAGGGAAGCAGGGATGGGACATAACAGTTACCTCATCAGTGGCTCATCAGCTTTAAATTTGGCTCTCAGAGAGGCCACTGTATATATTTCAGAGTAATGGCAAATGCCAAGAGTGCTAAAGGGAACTATTTTTAATGCACTCATAGTTCTTTTGCCTTCTGTGACTCTGGTTTGTGCCCACTAAGGATGCATTTTGATTTTGTTTTGTGTTAAGGTTTTTTTTTTTTCAAATGTAAGGTAGTTAAATACAAAAAATTATGATGTGCTTGTAAAATAGATGTCCAATAAGCATTTTTCATGTGGAAAAAACCCACATAATCTATAATATTTTGTGATAATTAATAGACATAATATACTAGAGGATTACTTTATACTATTTCTATTAATATTGTCTTCAGTCTCATTAAATCTTCCTTACTTTTTTCTCAGAAAGCAAAAAGTAAGTGCAATAAAATGAACATTAAGAAGCTTCAGTGCTAATGGTCATAATATATTCCAATCAACAACTTCAGGAACACATCTGTCCAAGTTTGAGATGCTGAGCAATGTCATTTATGGGGACTTTTTAGGTTGAATGGGAAAAAGAAATGGAATTTCAGGAGAAGTCTGTCATGAGGATTACCAACCTGGAAACTGATGTGAAGGGTACATGTTACTGAAAAATAAGCAATATATCTGCAAAATAGGAAAGGAAAATCTCCAAAGCATAATTATATATAATCTTCATTTCACCTTTCTAGAGTGCTTACCTGGTATAATTAGCTCTTGGTTTTTGTGTCAGTGGCTAAAACATGAAAGAGCTGTAATTTATTCAACAACTCAGACAATTTGTGGTTTTAACCAAAAAGGTTTTCTTTCCTCCCTGGTGGCAATTTTCCAATCCAGCTTGGGGCCCAGGTACTATTATGCATCAGGTGTTTTTTCTAGGAACCAGGGCAAATAAGATGATACGCATCCCTCACGGGTCTCCTTGGGAGGTGGGAAGTTTCTCTGCATGGAAAAGAGAACAGAGAGCTGGGAAAGGCAGCATTTTCCCAACAGCAGTCCCTGGAGGATATGTGTTAGACAGCAGTGGCAGCTCCATGGGTCAGAGCTGTAACTACTGATAAGAAGAGTCTTTTTCTCTGCCTAAAGCACCACCAGCTTTCTTTCATCACTAGTGACTTAGGAACAGAAGGGTAGGGCTGGATTTGTAGATGTTGCCCGAGAGCATCTTGTGGAGTCGTATGAAGCTAAAGAAATGCTTTTCACTCTTTTGTATGGGATTTTCTTGGCAGATAAAACTAGTCCTCGGGTTCAGTGGTGTTAACAGCATAAAGGGTGATTTAATCAATGGGCATGTGTTAGTGATGAATGAATCCTAAGTATATCACTGGCATCACAACTGGAGATCCTCTCATGAGCTGTCAGGGAAGACTTTAGAGCCATAGTGCATCTGATAACATTCTGGGAAGGAAAACTGGCACTGTTAGGTACTCAAACTACAATTTAGGCAGTCATACTTTTCTCCAGATGAGTACTAGAACATCCACTTTTTCTTGTTCTTTTTTTCAACTAATTTTCTTTCTTTTATTTACTTTTCCAGACTTTTTCCTTTAAAGTAAATTTTTTCGAGACTTCATTTAGACAGCAATTTGTTTTGCTAGCTTTAGTTAATCAAAAATGAATTAACGGACTTTTCAGAAGGAGTAAATGGACTTCTTACAAGGAGTCCCACAGGTAAGACAGGGAGAACAAGTTAATCCTGGAGAGATTCAATTAGACACAAGAGAACAATTTTTCACAGTGACAACAATCAGCCATTGGAATAGTCTGCCTAGGGAAGTGGCAGATTCCCCAGTGTTGAACACTTTTAAGACTCAACTGTATATGTTGCTTCATCATCTTGTCTAGACAATGCTTTTGCCAGGAAAGATTGGACTGGATGATCCCTGATGTACCTTCCAAGCTGGTCTTCTATGGCGTTTTACCCAAGACTGTCTCAGTTCCTTTTCCTATGATTTTCCTATGATTTTTACAGGTTAGAATTAATTTACCAGTCTGTTGCTATCTTACTAGCTCAGCTGCCTGAATACAATTTCACTGAATTATTGAACATCCATTTCTTTGTTGCCCAATTTATCTTTAAAACAAATGCTATTTTTGAAAGTACTTGATTTATTTAATTGATTGTGTGTTCTTGACTTCTTTTCCTGCCCAAAGTCTTTACCATTTGAAACTTTTTCTTTTGGGAGTTATTTCACAGTGTGTAAGAAGAAAAAAGTTAAGCAGTCAAACTCACTTTGACATATGAGCTGAAATGCTAAATCCTCTGCTATCAGCTGTAAGCAGTTAGGCTCACAAGTGAGTCAAGAGCATAGTTAAATGGGATTCCAGCCAAAAAAAAATGGAATTTCTTATTGAAGTAGGTACTCAGATAAAGGAATAGGGGTCAAATGCTGGGCTGTAATGAGGAGTTTTAGTATAAACTACTGACTGGATGAAAAGTTTTCAGAAGGGATTTATGCTTTGTCAAAGGACTTTTGTACATTTTCCTGCCTTGAATGATGTGTATGAGACCATTTGTAAAAGTAAAAGTGGAAGGAAGTGCTTTTGGTTTCTTTTGATCATTCTTTAAAGAGTACTGAAATACATAGACAAATGAGAGTTTATTACTCTTGAAACTATACGATGCTTATCCGTGTGGTTAAAAAAATAAAGAAAGGTGTGTTTTACAGTTGCAGGTACAATCAAGAACAGTGTGAAAACCATGTTGAGAAGCATCAATTGTCATCCATCCTTGAGTTTCCCTGTATCCCTGAAAAAACTTAGGACAGCCACACATAAAAAGAAAACCCAGATTAACCACTGGAACATAATTTTTCAGGTTTTCTATCACCTTTTTATTTTCAGATGTACATTTATTTTGAGACATTCCCAATGAAATAGTCCTTTTACCTTGAGTTGCACCTGTGATCCACTTCTGTCTTTTCCCTTCTCTGGTTCAAACTGTGATCCTGTTCTTACTCTGCTTTAAAATTTTTCCTAATAATTAGTCTTCTCTCCCTCTTCCTCTTAACATAAGACTGTTTCTTGTTAAAAAAAATAAAAGTATTATGCAATTAACTGCTTTTTCTGGCTCTTCATCCCCCTTTCTGTCACTAAATATATCAAACACCTTGCCAGTTTGCTTTCCTGAAGTTGCTGTTCTGGATGCTTTGCAAGTCTGATTGTCACAAACTTTGCCTTCCTGCTCCCAATAACATTATTCTCATAATGGCCATTAATTATCTTTTGTGTGTTTGATGTCCTTGAATATTCTTTTGGCATGTCCAAATCACCTCTCTAATTGTTTGTTGACATGGAAAATATGATCATACACTCATTTGCTGCTCTTTGGTAGCTGCATTTGTAATTTAATTATATCATTTGTTAGCAGTTCCTCGGAATTCGTCTTCTCTCTGGTATGTCATGATGCCATCCGTGGTAACCCAAATTTGATCTCTTGTCTTCAAGGCAAAAAAATTTATCTACAAGACACCATTTTTTTGGGGGGGGGAAAGCAGCATCTACTTTAGTTTGGTTTCCTTGAAAGATTTATTCCTTTGAAGACATATATTTAGAAAGATTCTTCTGAATTCTGAAGAAAAAAAAATCCACCTTTAGACAGAGGCTTACAGAGGATCTTGGGTAATATTCCTCTATTTATTCTGGTTGGCATGGAGCTAATTTTCATCATAGCACCCTGCATGATGCTGTATTTTAGATTTGTGACCAAAGCAGTGCTGATAACACAGGGATGTTTTAGCTGTTGATGAACAACTTCTGCGTGGTATCAAGGTCTTTTCTATTTCTCACACTGTCCTGCGTGAGAGTAAACGTGGGGCAAACCAGAATCTGGGAGAGGACACAGCTGGGAAAGCTGATCCCAGGGGATGTCCCAGACCATGTGGTGTCACGTCAGAGCCGGGTGGAGGAAAGTGGGGTTTTCCCTAGGTGGCTGTTGCTTGGAGACTGGCATTGGTCTGTGGGTGGGAGGCAGTGAGCCATGGCCTTTGTGTCACTTGGGGTTTTGGGTTTAGCTGTTTGTTTCTTTGTTTTGTTGGTTTGGTTTGTTTGTTTGTTTGTTTTTTCATGTATAACATAAAAAAATAATTCCAAAATTTGTACTGCTAAAGAGGATAGCATTATAAAAATATATTAAGGACTTAAAAAAAACTTAGACTAGGAATGAATATTGAAGGGATTTAAAAACACATTTTCTACTACACCTTAAATCAGCCTTTCTCTTGCCTAGTAGACCTTATAAATCTGGATTTTCTCTTTTCTTGTGGGTGCACTCCCTGAAAAAAAAAAAAAATTTCCAAGTAAACAGACTTGGTCATTCATCTGGGGGAGGTTTGGCGGGGGTCACAATATTCAGCATATGTGATACATATTTCCACAGAGATGCCAATCCAAATGACCTATACTGAAACTCATCAGATGCAAAGTCTTAAGAAAATGTTTTTTGAGCAGTAAAACTATTTCTCAACGTCTTTCTTAATTGTAAGACAGAGGATTTTCTGTGAGAAGATATTAATAATGGAAAATTCTAAGCAAACTTGTATTCACATCCCTGGCTATGATGACATAGCCAAGTTCAATTTTTCATGGAATCAAAAAGTTCATTTTTAAGATAAGAAAATAACAGCCTTACTTTAAAATTTAAATTAAGTTCTATTTTTATGATTTTCAATTAAGCTTTACACCCCTATATGTTTTTTCCTGTGTACATAATATTTTTAGATTATAATTAAGTTCAGGAATAGTCATGTTCACTAATTAAAACCTCTTCATGTTAGGTGACATCACTTATATTACAGAATTTTGTGTCAAATGGAAAATGTTAGCAAATGTTTCATTACATAATTCACACCTCTGCTGTTGGGGTCAAACACAACAAAATTCTGCTGAGTTCTGGGTTTTTATGGACAGAATGAAGCAGCTTTTGTGACATTCTTGTATCACTTTATGCCATTTCTCAAGTGCACTAAAAGCTAACATAAAATAAGAGAGTGTTTCTTTCTTATTCTTATTTTGCCTCCAATCTGTATTTGAATTCATCGGGGTGCTCTTTGATCAGTTGCTGTGCATTTTACAATAGCAGCATCTGGGATTCTTTGATCTTGCCAAATTGTTTTTATTCTTTATAGCACTCGTTAAAGAAGTAATTAAAAAAACAGAAGCAGACCTTACAACCCTTAAAAAAAAAGTTATCCTTGAACAATAAGAGAAGGAATTGTGCATAACATCCTCCTCTATATTCACTGATAAGGCTTTATAACAGATTTGTCACCTCTTCTTATGAAGAAAAGTAGCTCTGCTTTCCTCGTTTTATTCATGGTGTCATAAGCACGTCCAAAAGGACCACGGCTGCTTCCAGCTCAACCTTTGGAGAAACTTTGTGTTTTGAACAAGATTGTTCCCATTCTCATGAGCTGGGAGCCTCCATTCAGAACCATTCATCTCTATCTGGAAATCCTGTTTCACCTGGAAAAGGCCAGTCCTAGAAAACATGGCAGAAGTATCATGCTGTTCAAGAAAACCTGTGAACAGCAGAGCAGTAGCTGTAGTTTTAAGGTGTTGACTGGGTTATGAGTGTCTCCCAAGCTGCAATGTCAGCAGATTTGTCGCTTGTGAGCACTGTTCGTTCTCCAGATTCCTAAGGCACAGAGGGGAGCTCTTCCCATATTGACACTGGGGACATAACCTGCAGTCAAGGAGAACATATAGAATTAGAGGAAACATCTCAAATTTTACAGGCAAGGCAGACTTATTTCAAAGTATGCTCCATGCAGAGGATATGTATTTATTCACATATAACTCACACATTCTGAAAATTCAGAGAAGTGATTTATGCCATCATACTTTGACAATTCCCTGTCTACTCATTATACCTTCATAACGACCATCCCACTTGTGTTTTCATTTGCTCTGGCCAAACACTGTCTGTTACAGTTTTCCTCCTCTCTTCAATGATGGACTTTACAGCTAAGAAGGAAACTGGCGGCAGCTACAAGATCATTTAGAAACTATGTGGAAGCCATTTTTATTTCTTAACTTAGTAGCATGAATTTTTTTTTTTCTCAATCCTCTTTCTTTATTCTGATAGCAGTGTGAAATTTTTGTTCCACTTAAGCAGTTTAATCTTGGCTTGCTCAGCATACTATGCAAAAAAAAAAAGCTGCTCTTGACTAATTTTCCTAAAACTTAGAATAAAAAAAAAACAGAAAACAGTCTATAAAATTACATTATAGTCTACAAGCATAAGTTATAGTGCTATTGGAACTGAGAGAAACATTCAAAGCACTTTCTTTAAAATAAGAAAAAAAGGATGATACTCATCGGCAGCCAAATTTTAATATTTTTTAAAAAAGGACAACTCTCAAAGCTTGCATGACTGCAAATTCTAATTATAATAAAACATGCGGTACTTTTATCTGGTTTTAAATGCGTCTCCTGAAACAAAAGTTGCTTCAAATTTAATACAGTATCAAAGCATGCCTGAGCAATTCCAGTAACATATTTGGGAAAGAAATATGAGAATTATAAAGAAAACCATGGTTACTGTTCATCAGCAGCATTTAGGTGTTGGTCTGTGACACTAAAAACTGTCTGAGCATCTAGGAGGCTGCAAAAGAAAAAACTATTAATGACTGCAGAGGGCAAAGGAAGCAATGTCTGAAAGCTGTGAAGAAGCTTGCTGCCATAAAGCAGAACGTACTAGACTCTGCTGATGATTATTCTACCTCATTATTTCTAGAGAGCCCCTTCTAAGAGCATTTTTGTGTTGCAGCAGGCTTTATGCAAACAGCAAAACAGACAGAACAGCTTAAATGACTTCTCATTTGAACAGATAGCAAAAGCAACAAATGTGATAATTTTGCCAAGTTCACAAATCAGGCTAGGGCACTGAGCAGAGCCTCTCTTCTTTGACTGCTTTACAGCTGCCTTGTTCTCTCTGGGCATAACGTATCATCCTTTAGTTAAAGCATTTTTTTGGAGTTGGGGCAGGATTTTGGGGTCTTTTTTTTTGTTCATACTCGCTTGTACACCTATGCCATCACCAACACTTTTGTTGGAAGAAACATTGTCATTTCCTAATCTGTCAAGTTATAGTAAAATTTGGCCTTTGAGAAGCAATCTCAGCTCCATTGACTTTATTCCTCCTTGCTATAAAATGGATGAAATGAAGAACCATCAGAAGCCATGTTTAAATCCAGGAAAAGATCACAAAATATCGTAGGCAGCTTTCCATTAATAAGAAAACAACTTCTGTCCTAGCACATCTCCGGCAACTATAAGCAGATCTGTCTTCAGCCACAGAGTTAATCTAAGCCAGAGGTTTCCCCACCACAGTGTTTTGAACATTCATAGTACCCTTGAAGATAGCCCAAATGCAGTCCTAGTAGAACTGGTGGAAACATCACCTGCCTCTGGGATTTTCATGTATTGGCTTTTGTATGTCATGGAGTAAGTCCATGTTTGGAATTAACTATCCTTCTGCAATATCTGCTTCTTATGCTGTGTGTAAAAAACCCGTGTAGATGAGTGCTACAGCAGCAGGACCTGCATTTTCCAGCTGAAGGTGCAGGAACTTGGCTAAAGGCTCAAATACCTTGAGACCAGGGCACTGTAAGGTAGCCTTTAGTGAGTGAGGTAGAGGTATTCCACATAATTTTCTGAGATCCTAGAGGAGAATAGTTTAGACATGGATGGGCAAAGAAAATGGGCCTGGATTAAGAATCCACAAGTGGAAGACAAACAAAAATATACTGAGCTGGGCAAATTCAGGGCAGAAACAAGCAGTGAGTAGGACACGCATCCATCCCTACCCAAAGCCAACCCTCAAACCCTTCAATCTCTCCTAGAGCAAATAAATGAGAAAATCAAAAGCATTGTCATTTCTCCAGTTATGCTCCACATAGGGAATGAAAAGTTCTGAAAGCCATTTTCTGGTTAGCTTGGATGGTACCGGCTCCACATTTGCAGGTGACCCATGTGAATGACAGGAAAATGTCATGATGGAGTTTTGGTTTGGTCCCTTTTGCCTGATGTAATAAATACTGCATGGACATGCACAGGCACACACACAAGTGAGTCCTTTCAAACACATATACATAAATTACCACTACAGTCCTCATAATTTATATTTGGTGATATAGCAAGTATGAGTAGAGCAGCTACAGCATCAATTTGTTTTGATAAAACTGCTGGTAAGAGATTATTTACATTGAAGAAAGAATTGATTTTTTTTTTTTCTAGCAGTACAATTTTTCAAGTTCTTGCCAGTTGTGGTTTCATTTTGCAGGTTTTTTTATTGGTTTGTTGTTGGTTATTTGAGTGGTTTGGGGTTGGGGTTGGGGTTTTTCTTGTATTTTGGAGTCATCAAGATATTAAAGATTGGTTCTAACAGCCTATCTTTTTGGACTGAGCCATGCCAGCTGGATAAAATTACAAACCACTTTCATGTTGCAGCATATTTTGAATGTGACAATGTCAAAAGTGTCAGCACATTCTGTTGATAATAATAAGCAAGTATAATAAAAGTTAGTGTTGCTGCCTAGGCATATTCATTGTCCAGAGCCATGCATCCACTCATTAGAAGCACTACAACATTTCTGAAACCAGTAATTCCTCAGCTGCCATGTGCTGTAAAAAATATTTTTTTGGTAAAGTAGCAAGCCTGTCTTGCACCATACATGCTATGTTTGAAATTAAATCTAACTTTTCATAATTTTCCCTCATTCACCACCTCTTCTTCTCCTGCTGATAGCATTTAGCTCTTCGGGCACCTCTGTTTATCCATCCTAACCTTTTCCAAAATGCTGGAATGGCATCTCCAGCAGCCTGCTGTTTTCTTGTTCTTTGAAATCAGCAGTGACAAAAATTAAACCTACTTCAAGAGTGGCAAGAATTGAAAAGTAATTACTTGAGCACAAAATTAAATTAAATATTATTTTTCATTTCAGAAGTTTAATTTCATGCTGTTTGCTGCCACCGATGAATGACTAGAGATGATTTTTTTCACTAGTCAGCTACCTTTAATTTTAGATAGATGTTGATTGGTTAAAACAGGAGTTAATGAAAAACTTCTTTAGAAGGAATAAAAGTCTGGCATGACATAGTAGTTGATAACAATAACTGAAAGTCTCTTCACAGTCAATGCAGCTCATCTGTGCAAGCAGGCTGCAGCCGTCCATTTTAACTCAGTTTGTCTTTCACAAGGCTCAAACAATATATGATGGTAAAGCATATTCATTATCAATCAAGGGTGAAGAAATAAAGGCTGAGGCACAGGAAGCCAGGTTTCTGAGTCATGTCAGCAAGACAATTTAATTAGGAATGGAGCATAAATTAAGACCAAGGCACCTAAAAGATGAAAATTCAGCTCGGGTTAAGAGCAGCAGACTGATGTTTCCTGCCATACTTAAATACTCTATTCTCCCTTGGTGGCTGCTCTCATTATTGGAGTACAGATGGTGAAAACACATACTGTTCAAATTTACTATGTTCATTCACAGGGATGTTAGTTAAGAAAATAGTGTTAGTCTAAACATTATAGCTCCATTTATGCTCTTTTATTTTTTTTTCATCACTAAAATAAATAAACCTGCATAGGCAGTTGCCAAAATGTTCCTTGCACTTTCTAATGATGGAAAGTACATGATGGCTGGTTTGCAGACACTGCAGTCCATTACAGAACAAGATAATTAAAATTACAAACTTTAAAAACACACATAATTTCCTCAATGATTCTTAATGTCTTCTTTTCAGTCATTGCAGTCATTGTGTAAATATGTTATTACAGAGTTGTGAGATGTGATCTTTACTCGATCCTCTCAAATTACTCTTCACTAAGTCAAGTTTTCTGTCACAAGGTTCGCTTACTGAAAATGCTCGGTCACTCGCTGATTTCACAGATACCAACAGCTACAAGACTTTCGTGGTCCAAGTTAACAGTAGAAGTACAATATCTTTTTATTAATCATTTAGGAGGTGGATAAGTACTATATTAATAAATATTGCAGATACTATTAAATCATAGACCTAAAAAGACAACCCAAAGTAACAAACCACAGTTATATCTTACTTTTATACAAGAAACCAGAAAAGCAATTGGACACAAAGTAGAATTACATCCCATAATAACAAGGGCCAAAGGACCTGCAACCAGGGTTTTCAGCTTGCACTTAGCATACCATGGACAGATATTCTTAAGGGCTTATCATCACCAGAAAGCACTGCTTGTATTTAGATATAAACTAAAAAATAATTGAAGGCACATGAATTTGAAATCCTCATTAAATTAATCTTTTGCTCAGTCTGTACTTTACTGGGTAGCAGACAAGTTTTCAACCCACGTTACAACATGCTGAGCTTACTGCCTTATTCCCTCCCTGATTTGTGGGATTGTCTGTGTGCGTGCACATGCACACATCCTAATCCCTTTCTACTTCTACCTATGCCTCAGTTTCATCTCCTGTAAACTGATAAGCTATTAATTGGAAAGTGTTAACTTAATTTTTATTTCAATTACAGTCTTTCTATTTCTGGGCTAAATATTGGCAGGTGTTTAACACCAATTCAACTTTTTCCATTCCCTTCAGAATTTTCACCATTTTTGCTCCTAAAACTGACTAAGGTGATAAGATTTTTTATCAGAAATCGCCTACCCTTCTTTTTATTTGTTCTTACCATATGATGTCTGATTTACGTATCTGCTGTCTTATTTTTTGCAGTGTTTTACAATTTATAAAGACTTTGTAGAGGTTTGCTGATTGAAATGATAAAAGTTCAAAAGACACAGGTGACAGGGCCTGATTTCTTATTCAACCTTTGCTGTCAGTGTAAGAACACTGAAATCCAGTCCTGGGAACAAAGCTATCGGGTTTCAGAAACCTAATGTTTCACACCTCATTCTGAATGAGGATCAGTTTACCTGTTCCATTCTTTCTCCAGACAGTCCCTAAGCACAAGGGTGGGAGGTCCATCTAAACCAGCACTATGTCCCCAACAGAGGGAAGTAAGAGCAGCTGGTCTAGGAGGGGTACAGAACAGAGCAAACCGGTGTCACATCCCAGCTTGCAGCTCATAGACACCTCACTTCTGAGAATTTTTTCAAAGGTGCTTGTAGTATGCAAATGTTTCTGACATGAAAAGCATCATGGAAACATTCCACAGTTTAATTATGCACAGCCTGAGAAGTTATTTTTTGTCCTTACTGGGCCTCCAACATAATTCAGTTTGCTTTTCCAGTTTCAGCAGTATAAAACTGGTTTGTAATACACAACAATATTACGGCTGCCTTTCTCCTAGTCAGCTGTGTTTCATGAGTCTCCTTCATATCCCGTAAAAATAATAATTCTCCAAATTACAATGGAATTCTGATTCACCTGGGCTACATGGCAAACCAGCTCACTGTTGGCAAATGTGTGTAAATCAATCAATTTCAGCAGAAGTGCTGACTCACAGGCGTTACACATCCTGTTGTGTCACCAGTATCAGCACCATATTTTTCACTGCTTCCCACATTCTCCTGTAATGGGCACTCTATTCACTTGGAAAAGCAAGAAAGATGAGCTGCCAAATTATATTTGCAACTCTTACCACAGTTTATGGAAAACTCCACAGATTCTCCTTCAGACCACCATGCTTTGTAGTCAGACTTCAGCTTTATCACCCAAATAACCCTGAAGACTTGTGGCTTTGATAAATTGAAGCTTTGCTCTGTACTATCTGCGACTTGTGTCCTTCCTTTCTCAGTCTCATGAGCAGCAGCTGAGAGAAAAGAGATCACTGAAGCCCTTTAATTACAGAGCCGGAACAGCACTGCTTTCATACTCCCAAAATAGTAAAGCTTACATAAAAACATTAGCAGCACGAAAATGCAGAATACTGGGAACAGCTAGCACGACAAAGATTCAGTAAAGGTAAACAAAAACTACATTTAGACAACTTTTGATGCAGACAATTCTGTAGTTAACAAGAGAAACAATCCCTCTCTCCATGGTAATGTTTCCCCCAAATCAAGCCTTTCGGGAACAAGCCATCTTCTTTAAAACCATGGATTATTGTTACTTGTATTGTACTAGTGCTGCTCATTGTACCAAAATAAAACATAGCTCCCATGGAAACCCAGAGCATTACAAGTCTTTGCTAAGTCACACCTCAGCAATGACAGAATTAAAAGAACCCAAGCGACAACAGCAACTGCAAAGCCTTAAGCAAAAGTACCCTCTTTTATTTTTCTGCTCAGGTCAAAGTGGCTTAAACCCTCATGTGGTTCAGTGTAGTATAAGATCACGTCAAACTAATGGGAACTGGGTGGGTTCTTAATGTAATGTGACTGAACAGAAGTTGAAATAAATAAAAGTTGGGTATATTTTTTATAAAATGAATACCTACTAGATTAGTTTTCCTTCTAATCTGTGCTAAACTAACAAAATTCTACTTTGACATATCTGAAGAGCAGATCAAAACAGAGGACTTATATGTAGAGGCACTTTACCCCCTTGATTAACTTTTGAGCATCTGCCTTGGCATAGTGCTAGTAGGGACTACTCTGCTGTTGTCATTACCATTGCAGAAGAACAAGTGGAGGTCCTGGACACTGTGGTAATTAGAAATCCTATGACACTTGTTAAAAGTGTAAGAGCATTAACATCAGAGCTCTATTCAAATTCCCATTTTGGTGATTATCGTTAGCTCAGTTTCGACCTTTTCCTGTTTCAGCTGTCAAATTTCTCACTTAACCTCCTAAAGACTAGCAGGTTCATTACTGTTGTCACTGGTCATGTGCTGCACGCAAAAGCTTGCAAAAAGTGGGGCATTTTTTAGTAGGAAAGTTTGGATCAGTATTTACCATCTTCACTTTTTGCCAGCTTCCTTGGGGATTCTCATCGGAAAAGGTAATGATTTAACACTGAGAACCTGGCTGCTGTCTCACGGTCCCTAAACCCAGCAGCGTTACCGGCTGTCCCTGCAGTGCCACCTCCTCCTGTCCCTGGGTGCAGCTGCGGAGGGGGCAGGCAGTGCCCAGCCGTTCCTCAGTGCCTGGAGCCCTGGCTCCCTGTACCCCCTGGCTCACAGAGCGGCCGTCTGATATCAGACACACCCATGGCATCTGACTTCAGCTGCACCCTCCACACCGGCTGTGTGCTGTCCCCTTATGGTTATCTGGCATCTCCCTGCCGCTGCTGCAGCACTGAATCCGCCACAGGGAGTGTTTAGGAGTATCAGTTACGTTTTACAGACAGAAAGAAAGCATCCCAGACATCCAAGAAGATAAGATCCCTTCATCAACTGAATGTAGATAAACCCTAGCCCTTTCCCGGGCATTGAATGCAGCTGTCAGTGACTGTCACACTCTGAGGACAGAGGATGAGGAGTCTGGTCCTGGAATTGACTTGTACAAGTAACTACGAGCTGCTGAAGGTGAGATCAGCAATAACAATTCAAAGGAGTCAGACCACAACAAAAATTTGCTGCTGATGTTTTACATGCAAACACACAAACCACATAATAAGCCGCCTCTAAGATATTATCTTTCTCAATATAAAAAATGCACCTAGCTGCATTTTCAAGTTTTGGGTATTGCAGACTTCTGTCATCAACTCAAGAAGAGAGTTTCTGTATTTTGTTGAAATGGAAGAACCTGAAGGCGCTTTCCCTCATAGAGAGAACTGCAATATTGAGTGTACTGCTAGGGGATAGCCTTCAAGTTGCTGCATCTCTGCTTCAAGCTGAGAGAGTCAAACTGCATCTGACTCATTGCAAATGATGAGGAAAAAAAACTTTAGGGCTGTATCTCAGTTTCTTCAGAGGTAGGCATCTGCTTTGGAGAATCAGTTAAAAATTGAGGCTTATACAGTGAGAAAACAGTTCTGTTCTCCCCCCAAGGGAGCAAGAAGCTCATCTGTCTTTTCTCTCAAGATGCTGTTGTTTTTTCAAGGAGTCTCCTTCATTCTTCAGCATCTGCTCTGTTCCTGGCTGTGGAAGAGATTTCCTGGGATTTATACAGGAGTGGGGAGCTCTGTGTTGTAATTCCAAACACATAAGATATTCCATCCACATTTCCCCAGAAGCTGCATCCCTCATTTTCATTCTCAGATTATTAAATATTATTCCAGACCAAACAAGAAAATATCAAAGGTGTGAAGGACACATTAGCTAATTAAAGTGCTAGAAAAACATTAGCTTGATTCTGTCTGGGTTGTCTTTGAGACCATCATCCAATATGATCTTCCTGCCCTCTTGTGAAGGTTTCACTGAAAGGAATAATTACAGGTATCTTAATGTGTTTAGATTTATACTTTTTTTTTTTCTGTAAGAAATGCTTTATCAAACATGAGTAACTAGGTTTAATGGAGAAAAAAGTAGATGAAATGTAATACTCTGTAATACAGAGGAGAACAGTTTGTATATCTCAAGTGCACTTTATGCCTCAAGCAAACAGTGAGCCCCCTCTGTTCACCTTATCTGGAAGGTAAAATTCCACTTCTGACCTCACACTGACAAGAAACCTGGCCACAGGCAGGGAACCATTCAAGTGTATTCTCATGACAGGAATATGGTCCCATATAAGGAGCAATAGGAACGTGTGGCCTCTCTGAATGACGACCGGGGAAGGAGCACACAGAACTTATCTGTCTGGTCAGAGCCTAAGCCTGAATGATGCTTTTAAGGTACCAGCAGGACATATGGGAGGGCGACCTGGGTCAGGGCAGGAGCCAGCTTGTGAGTATATCATAGAATCATTCAGGTTGTAAAAGATCCTTGAGTCCAAACATTAAGCATGTCCCTATGTGCCACATCTATGAGTCTCTTAAATACCTCCAGGATGGTGATTACACCATTTCCCTCGGCAGTCTGTTCCAATGCTTGACAACCCTTTCAGTGAAGAAATTTTTCCTATTAGCCAATCTAACCATCCCCTGGCACAACTTGAGGCTATGTCCTCTTTTCTTGTCACTTGTTACCTGGGAGAAGAGACTGACTCCCACCTTGCTTCAACCTCTTTACAATTAGCGGTAGGGAGCAATAAGGTCACCCCCGAGCCTCTTTTTCTCCAGGCTGAACACCCCCAGCTCCCTCAGCTGCTCCTCATCACACTTGTACTCCAGACCCTTCCCCAGCTCTGTAACCCTTCTCTGGACTCGCTCCAGCCCCCCAATGCCTTTCTTGTACTGAGGGGCCCAAAGTCAAACACAGGATTCGAGGTGTGGCCTCACCAGTACCAGGGTGGTGATCCCTGCCCTGGTCCTGCTGGCCACACTGTTGCTGATACAGGTCAGGATGCCACTGGCCTTGGCCAGCTGGGTGCTGATGGCTCATGTTCAGCTGTCAGTGGACCAACACCCATCAAAAAGCCATGTCATAGGTATTAGAGGATTTGTTTTAATTCCATTTGGATGACCCAGAGAAATAAGACCTGTATTCCTCTCATCATCTGGTGAACATTTTAACTTGGGTAATGCAGGATAAAGGGGACGGGAATGTTACTGATCACTATGGAAGTGGCACAGCTTGAAGCCTGCATGATAGAAACAAAAAATATTTTTCAGCAAATGCCACATGAGTCATAAACCCCAGTGAATGTCCTATGTCACACAGTACAATACCAGCCCACTGTGGGGCGAGCAGTGCACCACCAAGGGAAGGAGGAAGGAATTTATCCTTTGATTGTCTGGATGTTATTTGGTCTTAAGCAGCCACACTGTGCACAGCTCTGACTATACTTTGTACCCCACAGAATGGGTGATGAATATCAGGGATATATGAGCTACATGCTATTCCTTAATTTCTTTAGCTGAAGAAAAATGAGTCTAACTTGTTTTGGGAACAGCAATTTAGCTGAATTATATGTATTTATAGAATTAGCTATTATATTATTTAAACACAGACACCTGTAGATGCATTAGTGAGCCAAGATTAAATGTATAAAGGAATAATCTATTTTACAGCACTGCACCTCTCTGCAGTATACTTTTGGATACTGCTTTGGTAATTAAAAACTTTATGAGCAGTTCATTGTAGGATAGTAAAAATGTGTTAAAATCCATTAGCACAGATTGAATATATTCATGAAATGCTTCTTTGGTACAATAATGAAATTCAATTCACTTTTTTCCCCCTCCTTTTAGTAAGAAATTATTCCATTGGAAAGACAGAATAGATAGAGTAAATTGTGAATAAAATGCAGTATAAATGAAAACAGTTATTTTAAACCAAGTCATGCAAGCTTTTTATTTATGCAGCAACTTTCATCTAATAAAAAAGTCTGTGCCATTCTTAACTCTTAGGGAAAAATCCCAGCAACACAGCAGTTGTGAGCAAGATAAACTTGCACTCCCACAGAAGTAACTGGGAAGCAGCTATTGTGAATCCTACTACTACTAAAAAATTGTCATATTGGGAAATAAGGAATCTACACAATAGAATTCAATGACTTCTTTTTATGTCGTTCATTTCTTTCATTGCTCATTTCATGTGCATTTTATAAGTCTGCTTCTTTTTCTCTTGCTCACGAACAGGCCAGAACAGACAGATAAAAAAGTGTTCCTGGGAGAGTGATTCTAAAAGTAAAATATGGTGGTTCCCAGCAGCAGCACAGAAATACACACCTAGAAAGGAGAGGGCCACTGTGATGCAGACATTGTTTGCACTCTGTTTGGAAAATTTCCTCAGATTTTGATAAGTAGCCATGGTCCTTTTAGAAACAGTGTCAATTGCTGCATACATCAGAACCAAAAGATAGATAAAATTAAGCCATGAAAGCCAATTACAAAATCCTAAATGTCAACTGCTTTGTTTTCCTCAGAACTCAGGATCACATGTGCAGAATTTATGCTGACAAATTCCTTTGCAAATCTTTCCCAGTAACCTGCAATGTCATATTTGTTTTTCATTATATGTTACATACCCATGAATATGAAAATTAGAAGCTCAAAGGTCAAATAATATATCATGGCAATTTGAAATGAGATATTTGAAGCCAAATGAGCACATAACAACACTACCATAAATATGTTGTTATTAAGGTCAAGTATAATTGATTTGAAATCCAGGTGAATAAAGGGATAGTTTCCTTCCCCTCTATTAGGGGCTTAGACAGCTTTTCCTTTTAAAATAACACTAATAAACTATGTAATTTTATTTTTCTTCCTAGATTCCTCTCTGTCTCCAAATCAGTTCTGAGGGATTCCACAACTTGATTTGTAGCTACATTATGCATAGCCCTCCTCCCCAGGGTTTCCAAAGGGTTTCTTCTTTCCCAGTCACCATGTCTTTCCTAGCTGAAGCAGATCATCTCAGTCTGGATTCAGTTTGTGCTGTCTAGCAGAGCTGCTGGATCAGTTCCTCTGCAGACAATACTCAAAGTTACACCTGGAAAGTGTGGCTAAACCTGTGTGGGGATTTGCTGCCTCAGGTGTAGCTGTCCTGTATCTTTCTTTCAGTGACGACAAATGTATAATTTATTGTCTGGCAACATTCAGCATTCACAGCTCTTATTTACTCATGGGTTCCTGGGGATAGTATGCCATATGCTTATTACAGTGGAAAAAGCTTTGAAACAGGGTTGTAAGTGGAGGATAAAATGGTATTATTGTATCTAGAAGTGACCCCTCTTGGGGATAAGTTTAATTTTTTGAGTACGGGCACTGTTTTCCAGTACCAGCTGTTGGAAGGGGAGAGGCCACATCCAGTTTTGGGAGCTCAGCTGGGGCTGTCCTGAGAAGGGATGAGCCCAGAGGGGTTCAGCCCACAAGCCCCACAACACTCCCATGTGAGAAAACTCCTCTTTGCTTCTGGGTGTACAGAAACTGTCCCCCATTCCCTTATCCTGCCTCTTGCACTGGCCAGTAACGAGCAGGTCCTTGTTTGAACATTAACAAATGTGTACTGACAACATCCACAGACCAGGTATTTGTCCACATTCTACAGAAGAGTGTTTACCATCTCCTTAGAGCAAAAGACAGACTGAAGCAATCTGAAATTCCAGTGCATTAAAACAGTCTCTGAAACAGTGCAGGCATTAAACAGAAAGAAGATTTAAAGCCAGGGGTTCCCAGGTGCTCGCTGCTGTTTGGTAGATATCGGCAGATTAACATGGATGAGAATTGTTAACAAGATGAACACTTTGGAGAAATCCCCATAAGTGATACAGCTGCATTAATAATCTTAAGGAAACTGTTGTGCATAGGAACACAGAATTAATTTTCATTTTAGGCTCCAGAACATAGTGTAGCTATGTACATGGCTATTTCTGTACGTTGCTATTCTGTCTCTGGTTAGCAGCTTGGAGAATAACACAGGAGACAGAACACACAGTTTTTCACATTTCATCACAACTCAGAAAACTTCCTTGTGTCAATTTGTACAGTGTCTTCTCCACATAATAAAATTGTCATGTATTAAGCAAATACTAACTTAAAATGTAGTTGGAGGGGGAAAAAAAGGCTCAGTTCTTCCCTGTGTTACATCTTCATCAAAGTCAAGCAGTTGCATAGAAAAATAAATAGCGTTGAACATCGCCTGAACTGCTTACAGACACATCTTACTTCTGTGTCAAAAGCAAAGATTTAATTAAATTAATTCACTTTTCTAAAAGAAATAAACAGTAGATGTCATATTTCCTAGTTTTAATATATACGAAGCCAAAAGTAAGATGCCCCTGGGATTTGTTTCAAGAGACCCACAAAATTTCATTTGTTGCCCAAAACATAAGAAATATGTAAATCACTTTTTATTTTGGATAAAATCATACCTACTGCCAACTTAAAAGGTGGAATTAGCCCATTCAATTCTGAATTCTCTGCAGGAATACTGAGATATCTCAGAACAGATAAAATTAAATTTGCTGTAAGAGAGTTGTCAAAAGTGAACAGTGCTGTGCAGCACTGTGACTTAGCTTTTCATTATTAAAAATATGCATTATAGATCTCCCATTTTTTGGATAGCAGACAATCCATGAATCAATATTTGTTATTCATGAGAATTTGTTGAATACCCAGGACAAAAAATTCATTAGTTCCTTAAATTCAATGTGTTCATTCTTTTCTATTAGAATTTTTTGGTTGCCCAAAATTTTGTGGGTTTTTTTTTTTTTTTTTTTTGGTGGATGATATATTTGTCAAAAAGATAAGTCATGCAGTCTTAGTAGGAGCCTCTGGTGGCTAAACATCAGACTAAAATTGAATTTAGAAAGATTACCTCTTGGTTTTTAGCCTGCTGACAGAGAACATTGGGGATGTGTGGAATAATTTTAAAGGTTTTGAAAGGAGAAAAGCAAAGGAGAAAACTAAATCTACCAAGGAGAAAAACAAATCTATTTTTTTGTAATTTTAAATTTGCCATTATAAACTTCTTATGGATTCAAATATTTTGTTTTGTTTTCTAAAGGAAGAAAACCTATGGATAAACATATTGCAACCTAATATATAATCAATAAAATTTTAGTATGTTACTTAATTCACAGAAATATTTGAAAATATGGTAATATATTTAATTCATTTTGCTAGTTTTATTTTGACTCACAAATAACTACATCATATTTTAATTTATTTTAACACTTTTTTTAGTAATTACTTCTTGCCTGCTTATTACGCTTAGAATACATTTTCAAGATATTCTAATTTCTTCAAGTGAAAATTGCTTCTTTTAGGAGGCCTTTCCCTTTGCATTGTCTCTGACCCTGATGCTTCCAATAATTTTCCAGTGTAAGTTGATAACTTTTATTTTTTCCTTTACAAAAGCAGCCAGTCATGTGGATAATGGCAATGAAAGGTACTGTAGTAAGTAACTGTCATTAAGCATTCCAAAAAGTTTTCATTAAAAATATGTTTATTGTATTGTTTGAACAAAAGAAAAGCATGCATGGATCAGTAAAACACTAAATTTAGTTAATTTACCTATGGAAAAGTATGATAAGGAAGAGTGAATTTTGCAGCGCTAACCAAACTCTTACGCCACACTTTCTTCCAAGGTTTCAACAATAATAAATTAATTAAAGATGCCTAAATAAATTAACTTTACCATTGTTGAGAATGGATGGGAATTTCACAGATTGCCAGTCATTGGATTTCTACACTTAGGCATTTTTATTGGCAGGACAATTGTAAGCTGTCTTAGAAAGTGTTGAATTAGCAAACTCTTTCTGCAGAAGAAAAACAATCACTTCTTTTGAAAATGGCCATAAGTTATAAGAATACAATTTTTAACATCTAACAAAAACAGGCAATGTCACAGATGTAAACCACTGCTCACTATGTTTTCCTGTACTATAATCCACAGACCAAGTTGTATCCTAAGCAAGGAGAAAAGGAAAAGACAAAATGAATAGAAGAGAAGGTGTGGAGCATTGCAGGAATACATCCTGGCTCTGTAAGGTATCTTTTAGAGACGGAACTCAATTAAATAGGACCTTCAACAAATCTCTTACTGGTCTTCATAACCAAACTGCATGGGACTAATATCTGCAATTAAAATTTTAGAGGGAAATAAAGTGTTGAACAGAGCGTTGATAAAGCTTTTCAGCAGCTGAGACCAGAACCCTCTGTTTATGCAAGGGAAAACTCCCATACTCCTGTATATGGCTTAATCTCCTGTACAAGGCTTGAAAAGTCATGAAACTTCAGATGGTCTAAAACAGGTTTGGGGTTTCTTTTTTAAAATTTTTCTTTGACCTTTAGATCTATTAACTCATTAAACTTACATGCTGTTTGTGAAGACTTACATCTTTGGGCAGACAAAAGATTAATTCCTGCTGTTTTATTTGGGAAGGAAATTCACTGTCTTCCCATCCAGCCAAGCTGAGGCCCAGTCAAACACTAAAAAGAAAAACATGTCCAAAGCTCGTATTTATCATCTTTTCAAAAAATCTGAGACTGCCATGTCTCAGATTTTTGTTTTCTGAAATGGATTTCCAAGAGTGTCAGACACCTAGGTACAATAATAGTTTTGAAGCAGTTGTGAAGCCCAGCAATCTTTCTCAGCATACCACACAGACACTTGGTGAGATGCATGGGAGAGTTCCTTTTTCCTTCCTCCTGCTTCCTTTTATGTCTCCAAAGCAAATCTTCCATGAGGTTATTGTGAATATTCAAGTGTATGAAGTATCATAGTCACGGCCCATGTGCAATGGGAACAAGCATGGTTGGTGGTGATTACACTGCCAAATCAGTTCTGCCACGCACAGCATAAGGGACAAGTGTGAACTCCATGTTCTGCAGTAAGAAGTACCATACCAGAATAAGCTTACCGAAATAAAAATAACATTTAAGCATGTAGAACCAGCTGTTGTTTTAGGAACTGTCAAAACAGCACAGGCAGTGGCAAAAATGGTCTGATAATGTCCAACTCCAGTCTTAAATCTTTAAAATAGGTCTTTAGCACTTACTCCTTCCCTCAGCAGGCATGGCTGTTGTGCTGTGTAACTCCCAAAGTCATGGCATTGCTTTCTGCTGAAATAATTAATGTGCCACAGCAAAGATAAGAAATGTTTCCTAGAAGCTAAAAGGATGCATTTTGCAAAAAGTGACAGAGATTTCATTCTTAAATGCTGTTATCAAATGCATCATTGGGGCAGGGTGAAAATACAACTATAATTGGTTCTACGTAATGTTCCAAATCTGATTGCCACAAGTGGGTTTTCCTTTTTTTACAGAAAAAACTTCTTTAATGCCAGGCTGGCTTTCTTACAGCAGCTGTTTTCCCTAAAGGAAGTTCTGTATAACTGAACCTGGTGTGGTTAAAATGTGCCTGCTGCCAGCACTCCAGGAAAAAGGCAGTCACTGGGGTACACTTCAGCTGAGTTGCCTCTCATCTGTCCAAGCTGTATTCAGTGGTGTGGCGGCTGGTGTTCCTTATGCTCACAACTCCTTGCTTAGAAAGGTATAAAAGATTAGGGGGTTTTTGTACTTCTTCTGATTTTGCGTGTCTTGGATATCTGATTTTGACTGTTGATTCATTTCAGCCCTTCAGCACCCTGTATATCCAGATTTGTTCTGGCATCTTCTATGCCTGCATTTTGTTCCAGACCATTGTATTTTCAGAGATCCCATGATTCCCCCATCTTTTCAGCTGTGGGAGTCTGTATCTCCTTCCTTTTGGTGCTGATTTGTGTCATCTGTCCTCATAATTTCTTGAAGTAATGCCAGGACACACCAATAACATACTAGTAGTAGCAAGTAATTTTTATTGCTAGTGAAAAGATACAGGGAAAGAGGGAGGAGGGGAGTAAGACAAAAAAATGCAGAAATTATTGTTAAAAATTTGGGCTTGGAACTGAGATGGAATGAATAATTAAGTTGAATATTTGAAAATCTGCTTAAGCTGTTCATAACTGTGTCAAATTGTTGTTGAACAATTTGTAAAAAAAGCTTATGATCTCACTGACCTTTTGCTACTTGTGATATTTGTTTTAAGCCTGATTTGAACCCCTGAAAATACCCTATGAGCATCCCTGAACCATCAGGAAACAAAATTGTCCCACAACATTTAAACTTTTTAGCCTCTCCATAGCAAATTTTGAGTAAATAGAAATAAATAAAAACAACAAAGTCCAATCTCATTATTGCAGCAAGTACATTTCACTACACTACTTCTGTACAATGTGATGAAACTTTATCCTTTCATCTTGCAGAAATTACTTGCTAGAACACACTCTTTGATGAGAGCAGAGGATCATTTGGGAAATAAAAAACCCTCTGCCTCTCATAAATTTTGCAAATTGCTTTCAAAAAGAAAAAAAATCAAATTATTAAAATACAGACTTTGAAAACAAATGACATACAAGTCACATTTGCAGGTTCCTTTTTAAAGCAAACATTGATTTACTCATTACAAGCAGTAAATGATGTAAAACTGTCTACATATCACTGTAGGTTACCTAAGATGCAAATCCTTTTAGTTTTTCTGTACTGACACAGTAGACTCAAGATAATGCTAACCAAGCCTATGCCACTCTAGTAACAGAGACTGAACACTGGGCAAGGATACCCTTGCAGTTTACAGTATTCTTGAAATAAGGAACATTCCTTTTAAGGATGCATAATTCCTTCCTCCAAGCATCCAGTCAAGCAGCTGCCTGCAAACCTTGAATCAATTTTTATAACAAAGGTGAGGAGGCAGAAAAAGGAATTTAAAGTAAGTAGTCAATAAGAGGTAAGAAGCAACCTTGAAGTGACATAAAAAGCCAAAAGGATGTTAGAACTTCAAAACAAAATCAGATGTCCTCTTCAATGTGTAAGTGAAAAGGATATTTGATCCTTTGTACATCCTTGAAATGCCGTGGCTGAAAGTAATGCTTTGCACTGTAATGCTTCATTAGTTCAAAGTGCTGTGTAAACATTAGGTAATGAAATCTCACAGTATCTCTGCATTATCTACATGTTTTCTTGTCCAAGGACACACTCCAAGACATGCACTGCACCAGAACCCTTATTTTCTAGCCCATGACCATTTCTTTCACTTTACAATGACTTGTAGCCTACCTCAAGTACATAACTGTCAATAAACCACAGGTGGCAGAAATAAATGTTTTTATTGAAAGTATTATACAAAGCTTAAAATTGTATTTGCAATAATGTGGGAGGGTTTGATCCATCAGAAAAAAGCATTATTTTCTTTCTCCACACCAACATGTGCAAAATCAGAAATGTATCAAAAATGTGATAATACAAATGCATTGTTTTTGTGATGTTATTGATGTGAAAATATTCCGCGTGACTCTACAGAGCAATGTACTTCACTCCAGTTCACAGAGAAAACCACACGCAGGTAAAGTCTAAATATATCAGTCTAAGTTGATTTGATCACATAGAGTGTGAACTCAGGTGTGAAACTGGATAGACAAATGCTGAAAATCAAAGTTCCGAACTCTACAAGGAAGCAGATCAGTATACAACCCAATTCTGCAAAGTTTCTATGTCTATTTCACTGAATTTGGTTTTTCTAGCAAACTTAAAGCCAGGGAAGCAGGCCTGAATAATAAGTTCGCTTTGCAGGACTTAGGTAGCTCAGTGTGCTAAGGCATGGCTAATCCTGAGAAAGACTACAGAAATTATTTCTCTCTTTCTTAATCCCTATTATATGAATATTTCTGATGTTCAAATATTGCTATATTGAAAAGAACTGCTGTGTTTGCTGTATTTGTCATATAATGATATCTTTTGACTTCAGTGGACGTGGCCTCAGGCTTTATTAGGCAAATGCATAGGTATTTGTGGGCTATGAGAGTGTAGGTTTGTTCTTCATGTGAAAGCATCGCAGCATCAGCTTTGTCCCATCCCGTCTGAGTTTCTTTCATGGAGAAGGTTTTCTATAATGATAATCTTCATGATTACCTGTGATGAATCATCAGGTAGTCACCATTTTTGTGGCCACTTGCTGGAGAGGGAGCAAGGACTGAACTGACGCATGGGTGAAACCAGATCTTGCACCACTCAGGTGCCAGGGTTAAGGCAAGTGAGCGGGTGAACACAGCTCCTGACCGCAGTCGGGTGGGCACGGCAGGGTGTGCATAGCACTTGTCTTAGGATGGAAGCACATCTGCAGGTTGACAAATACTTACATGGGACACAAAAATGAGAATTAAGCATGGCCAAAGTACCTGCAGGCCTGCTGCAATACCCAGCAGCTGGGAGAGGGCTGCAGATTCCCTGGGCAAGTTTGGGTTCAGGCGGCTCTTTCACCCTTACTCATCCCTATGGCCAGCGGTGGAGGCTGACAAAAGGCCACTTCCTCGCTCTAGAGAAGCCCTCACACTGCCTTGTACCCTCACAGTGTCATTGCAGGGCAGAAACAGAGTAAATCCCAGTCCTGTGTGTGAGGCTGTGCACACAAGTACATGAGACATAAGAAAGAGACATATATTTATACACAAATGTATATATACACACATACGCATACACTTAAAAACAATAATTCAATGTTAGCAGACAGTCCACAATTGAGTGAAGTGCTCTGCAGCATGCTAGATTCAAAAATCCACCTTTTAAAAACTAGGAGAGAGAGACTCTTGTGGGATTTTCTGAGAGAAACATCATTAAAGGCTAATAGGAAGTTAGACCTCAAGACCTCGAAGAGAAAAGAAATTGGAATTTCAGCATTGAGAATAGTCAAGAGAGAAAAAAGAAGATTTTGAAAATAAAATAGAATATAAAACATTCAGCCTTTTCTCAGTACTCACCTAAGCTACTGCATACAAAGCATGTGGAATGTAGGTCAGAATTCCTCAACACATAGAATTGCTATTTTCTTCTTAGTACATTTTTGTTACTTTCTTTGTTTCATTTTCCTTGCATTTCATCGGAATTTTTTTCCAAGTAGGACTCTTATGAGATGTCATTGCATATTTTGGTGGATTGACTAAAGCTTCTCTGTTACTCTCCTCCTCAGCTGGACAGGGTAGAAAAAACAGACTGAAAGACTTTTGGGTTAAGGCAAGGACAAGGAGAAATCACTCACCAGTTACCATCACAGGAAAAACAGACTTGACTCAAGGAAATTAATTTAATTTATTACCAATCAAACCAGAGCAGGATAATGAGAATAAAAGGAAATCTTAAAAACACCTTCTCTACACCATTCTCTTCTCTCTGGACTCAACTTCACGCCTGAATTCTCTACCTCTTCCCCCTCAGCAGAGCAAGCAGATGGGAAATGGGGGCTGCGGTCAGCACGTGGTCTCTGCTGCTCCTTACTCCTCACACTCTTCCTCTGCTCCAGCATGGGGCTCACTTCACAGGAGAGAGTCCTCCACCAACCTCTCCAACATGAGTCCTTCCCATGGGCTGCAGCCCCTCAGGAACTGCTCCAGAGTGGGTCCCTCCCACAGGGTGCAGTCCTTCAGGAGCAAACTGCTCCAGTGTGGGTTCCTTGCAGGGTCACAAGTCCTGCCAGCAAATCTGCTCCAGTGTGTACTGTTAGAACCCTAGATTTTGAAGTTTTTAATCTTTCTGTGCTTACAGACAGTGATCCTCAAAAATACACTGCATTTGACCTGAGACCTTAAGAGAGACTGCCGAAACTATATGATAGCAGTGAGATAGCTGCTGCATGATTGAAAATCAGTGTGTTACATCACTAAGTAAAATATATAGAAGTGTAAAATTTTTAAGATATAGTAGTAAGTAATACAAATGTAAGAAAATAGAAAATTTTAAGTGTAAGCTAATTTTACTTCTTTTCCTTCTTCTTCACAAACTTAAGTGCTTTAGTATTAGTTTAAAAATTCTGCAATGCAGAGCCTAGCAAAATTAATTATTAGAAGTAGATTAGTAAACATTCTATAATTAAATATTTTAGGCTTTAAAAGACCTTAGAAGACAGCACTCACAGCCATTTTTTCCACCTTGTTACCTAGAGAGCATAAGCTGTGTGACTGTAACATAAATAAAAATAAAATAAACAAGTCCATACAAGAAGCTTCAGTCTCTCTCTGTGTTTTCATCCAAAACCTGAGTAGAAGAACTGAGAGCAGACAAAAAAAAAACAAAAAACAAAAAACAAACAAAAAAAACCCCCCCAAAAACCCGTCAGTGGACTTCCCATGGGGTCACAGAATCCCTCAGGCTCTCACCTGCTCCTGGTGGATCTCTGCTTCCCCAAGGATGTCCATGGGCTGCAGGGGCACAGCTGCCTCACCATGGTCTGCACCACGGACTGGAGGGGAATCTCAGCTCTGGTGCCTGGAGCACCTCCTGCCCCTCATTCCTCTCTGACCTGGGGCTCTCCAGGGCTGTTGCTCTCTCATATTCTCCTCTCTCCAGCTGCAACGCAGCAGGGTTTTTTTCACCCTTTTTAAGTAGATTACCCCAGAATTGCTCCCACCATCTCTGATGGGCTTGGCCTTGACCGGCATCAGCACTGCCTTGGAACTGGCTGGCGTTGGCTTTGTTGGACATAGGGGAAGCTTCTGGCAACTTCTTAAAGAATCCATTTCAATAACACCACTGTTATGAAAGCTTTGTAATGCAAACCCAACACATGTATAGATAAAAGTTATCAATGGCATTTCCTATGAAAACAGGCATTTTCTAAAGAAATATACTAATAAATATATAATATTTATAGTATATACTGACACATAATTAGAATTCTATAAATATATCACAATCATTACTTATATATTTAAAGCATATATCATATTTATAATAAAATATAATTATACATCTTATCGATACAAATATTTATAAATCTTGAAAATCTGTAACAGAGAGAAGGACATTTTTGGGAGGAGGAAAGCAGGAATGCAATAGTGAAAGAAAACATTAATTAAACTTTTTAATGCAGTAAAATGAGGACCAAGCCTAAAGTTGAAAAGAATCTGCATCTCCATTTTCAGCAGAGTTTTATTTACTGATAACATCTGAGGGCCTGTATCATGAACTGTGTGTTAGACCACCACAAACTTTCAGAGCTTTTCCCCTTACTGAAGTTTCAAACTATCCTTAAAATAAAAAAATTGTTTTGGCAAGGTTTACCTATTAATAGGACTTCTGTTAGCTTCCTGAGGGTGGCCTTTTAGGGATTTTACAAGCTGGCCGAATTTACCATGTCCTTTGGACCATGCACCCCTCTGAAGTGCTGCACACATGCATCTCCCTGATGCTTCTGCAGAATGCAAATGACTTCTGCTAGTTACCATGGGGACATGAGCAAGGACCATGAGATGCATAGCAACAATGCTCCTATTTTTGCCATTTTTGCTTCATGACAAGGAAAGAGGAGATACAACACATCCTAGAGTTTTTCCTTTCTCTTTATTTATTTTTTTTTCCTTCACATGCACACATACACAAAACATTTGCTCCATTTTAGCCAACACACAGTAGATACAGGTTGGATCTTTAAAGCTAAGCCTGAAGTCAGATTAGTTCATTTTCAGCTCCCTAAAGGAATAACAGGAAATTATCACAAGAACTATTTTACTTTCCAAGTATAAACTTCTTCAGCAATCTTGAGTCAGTAAAAGATATCTGAATTATGATTTTTTTTACAAAAGAAAGAAAAAACCCAAACTTGGGATAAAATCAAATATACATACACACATACATACCTTGAGAGAGAGAGAAATCTAGTCTTTAAAAGAACTACTCTACAATAGATTTAGATAAATTGGATGAGCACAAATGAACAGATCAAAGGTTTTGGTTTTGATCTGGGGTTCTTTTTAGAAAAGATACAACACTCTGGTAATTTAAAAAAAAAAGAAGGTAGCTGTTAGCTTAATATTTTAAGAGACAACTTACCGACTGTGCTCCCCAGATTCTGTTTCTCACTCTTGTCCTCCCCTCTTTATTAAACTTACTTTTCTCCCGGTAAGGTCCTTTCTATATCAGTAGAAATGCATTTAAACATTGTTAAAATGACAGTTCTCTGGGTGGATAAGTAATTGAGTAACAAGACAGAAATCAATGTTGCTTAGTCATATGCTATTTCTTCATTCTTTTATATAATTAGTATGAAAACTTTGATTTTATTAGATATCAGTTTAATAGGTAGATCTAATTATGTTCTCAAAGGATAAAGATGATGAAGACTTAAGCTCTGCTGGTGTGACAATTCAAGCTGTCAGGCTGCCATAGCTTGCTCTGCTCGTGGTTCCTCCTCCGCTGAATCCTTAGATGAACAAATGCTCTGTCATTGCTCTATTTTGGTGCCACTACTCAGCTGGTATCATTTTATAAAAACATTTCATTCTCCAAGGGCTACATAGTTCTAGAAGTCTTGCAGACACAAAAGCAATAAATAACTAATTAGGTCAACAAGAAGACATGGCAACTTGTAACTGCCTACATGATGACATTGATGTAGAAATACCCTGACTTGTGATTTCTAGGGCAGCAGGAATTGGTTTAGCAAAACAGACAATCCTCTCTTTGTGCTTGGAGAATTGAACAGAAGATATAGTAGGCACCTGGGGCACAGACTCACAATTTCCTGGGAAGGAGTGCTTTGGTTCTGGATATTATCCCCAGAATACAGCCCTCTGGGCATCATCCTCTCTCGTGTGTGATGGGGCAGGGCTCCTGTCCCAGCAGACAAGTACCACAAGGCAAGAGACTCAGGCTTGCAGAGATGTGGTGTGCATGAGGGGCTAGATCATGTGGATAAATCATGTCAGAGCAAATCTGAATTTTTTCTTCTCATAATGTGTGATTAATACCCAGCACCAGGAAGATACTGTAGTAGTCCTGCTGCAGAAGCTGTTTCTGATTACTTATTAGGGCCCATCTAGAGCGATGGACATTGAATAGGCCCAGAAGTAATCACAGTTTTGCCGCTGCCTGTGCCAAATTTTGGGATTAAATCAATTTTCCACTACAATCTTACAGCACTCATCCCTGTCCCTCCCTTCCACCTTCAGCAGCCATCCAGGAGGTCCCTTGTCAGCATGGAGCTGATGGAAATTTCCAAGGCCAAACCAAAGAAGACATCAGCTGTGCAGCTCCCAGGAAACCAACAGCTTTCAGCATCTCAAATACACTTTTCCAATTAAAATGCTTTCCTTCCCCGTGCCCTTGGTCTTTATCTCACTGTCTTTCTAAGTGGGAGATTAAACTCTGGAAGTGGAATCCAGATGAAAATCTGCAATTGTCTAGGGGGATAGGGTCAAACAGCAAATGGAACAATGGAAATTAATCTGATATTCTTGGACAATGCAGTTTGATTGCAATTATATGAATGCCAGTACACTATGCATACATGGCAGATTTTCCACAAATAAGAGCTACATTTATGATATCCCATAGAGGATCATAAATATTCAAGGACCTAAATTTTCATTAGTACACTAGCAAGTAAATTTTCAAAGTGATGCATAGGGATTTAACTGCATGAGTCCCATTAATGTCACTACTTTGAAAATTTACTTCCCATGAACTTCTAGAGGATGGGGAAAAAATGAAAAAAGTGTCTCATAATTTTGAGAAGAAGACAGGAAAAAGCTTGTCATCACTTTGGCACTCTGGTACTTTAATTGCTAAAGAATAATTTAAATCATATCTTCAAAAGTAAGCTCCATTTTAGGCACAGACACAGATGGTGACATTCCATCAAGAGTTTTTGCTGCACATTATTAGACAATGTACTAATGGGCCTTTTACTTTCCTGTGAATATTAAAATATTAAGAGTAGGCCAATTCTGCGTGACTTCTGGGAGAAGTTTAATGTGAATTCTTGGTCATGAAATTAGCAATCAGACTCTGTATTTAGGATCTGAAATTTAAAAGTCTGGAGTGGGATTTTTTTTTTTAATCTTTTGAGAGCTCAGTTCCCCTTGGGCCAGTTATTAAGTTACATTAATGTAACTAGAAAATTCTGCCTTTCTCACATGAAAAAAGAATTATTATTTTATGGGTGACAGAATTTTAATTCAATAAAGAGTAACATTTTTTGTCATGCAGAGCATTACCAATCTGCTTTCTCTTGCTCTGATACATATTTAAAACAAACTTTATATTCATGCTGCATTTTTCTATTACGTCTATAATAGAACATATGAGAGCAATCAGAGTTTTGCTAAATATGTATAGTTTTCCTCAAAGAATGCATCAGAGATTGTGGAAATTCATGCATCACTGCTAATTTTGTATTTCAGCTGGGAGGAACAAGGAAAAACATGGGAGAATCCCTTACTTTGAGGTTATAAACTTTCAGACTCAAGAGGTTGAGAGGGGAGTGTGGTCACCCACCTACACTTTGTGTGGGCATCACTAGAGAAAAGACCCAAGGTGAATGGACATTCTAGCCCTGATTTCAGTGCATGGACGTGTAAAACTTCAAATTCACAGCTGCTGGTTGGCTTGAGCATGGGTCCTTGTAGATAGAAGGAGCAAATAAAGATGATGCAGGCACCTCCAAGACGTGTTTCTTTGCACCAGTCTCTGCTGCAGAGGATGAGTGGCTTTACAGCTTTCCCTGCCTGTCAATGAGGATGATGAGTGGTGATGACTGAGCTACCATAAGGAAAGATGCTGAAAGAAACTGATAATTGAAAAACTTCAAGTCAACAGGCCTAAAGGACAGACATCACAGAATTCAAAATCTTGACAGGGCAGAGCAGCTAACAAACTGTACAGGCTTTAATTAAAAGTTCTTACTATATCAGTAAGTTAGAGGGTGACAAATTTTTATATCTCTAATTAAAAATGCTTCATAGGTGATCCAAGAAGTTACAGATGAATAAACATTGCATCTATATCAGGAAAATAAAACAATAAACACCTGAAAGACCACGATGTGATAAAGCCTAGCCTGCTGAGTTTTCTGAGGAGTCTCACTGATATGCTAAAATTCAGTGAGTGTCTCCAAAGCAAGAGATAGCAGGCAGTTTATTCAATCCTCTGACAAGGCCCTGCACAGGAAATTATTAAGGAAAGTAAATATTTGTGAACTGAAATATTATGGTGGATTGAAACTGTCTAAGAGACAGAAGAGAAAGACTAGAATTAAACTGTCAGATTTTGCTGGGGGAAAACACAGAGTGCCTCGAAGTCACACCCTGAGACCAAGGTTTTCTGGCATAGTCATGCTTTGGAGTAGCAAAGTAAGCAGGTTGCAGAAGTTATTTAGGTGATGGAAGTGCAGAGTGGACTGTGGGGAACTCAGAACTGTGGGAGACCAGACACTGAGCTCACAGAAGCTGTCATTAAGTTCAATATATTTGAAGCACAGAAAATATTCACCTGGGGAAAAAAAATTAGATTCCCCCTATACTTCAAACAATATAAAATAATTTTCCTCCTGCTTCAGGGAGGAAGAATGCAAATGCAAGGAAAATGAGAGATGGCATATTATAAATGGATAAGTGGAAATATCTGTTCAGAGTATTTTCAGTAGACTGTGGAACTCATTGCTGCTGCAAGTCATCAAGGCTGGGAATTTAAAGAGACTCTGACTTGCATTTTACGAAAACAAGAAATTAACGCTCGTACAGAATTATAATGACTAATTCTAAGAAAAGGGAAGCAAAGGAATGAAAGGGATATAACCTTGTGTTGGCTTTCACTTGTCTTCAAACCAGTAAATCTATCAGTGGTTGGGTTTTACATTCTTCACAGTGGTAACTAGTTCTGCAAACAGACTGTTGTTTCTTGATCTAAAAAATACTATATGAAATCTAAATTTTTTTCAGCTTCTCTTCTGGTTCCTCAGATTAAAGTTGTAGAAGAGCAAGAGGCAAAGTCAAGAGAGTTCAGACAGTTAAGAGAGGCCTTCATTTTTTTGCCTTTCTCACTAACTGAAGGACATTCAGCACTTGCCATCACCAATGCAACCACAACTGAGAAACAGCAAGTGGGGAGTGGAAGGAAGGCTAATTTTAAATTTGATTGCTGAAGTAATAGAAATATTACCAAAGGATAATCATAAAATATTGTAAGCAGTGCCCAGTGAAAGCAGGGACCTTTAAACATGGGACAATGAAGGTGCAAATTATGACAGGGAAGGACCCAAGACTTGGCATAATATATGATTAAAACATCCCCAAGATAATTATAAATAGTTAGATAGTTTGTGACATGAAGTTGAGACTGGGGATGGGTAGAAATACAACCATGAGAAACCAAGTCTTTAATAGATGGTTCTCACATGTATCTTTGGAACCTTGATTTATTTCATTTTCATGTGCCTGCTTGACACCCGAATTCTCCTTTTCCTCCCTGTTCCTTCTATCTGGAGGTTGTGACGAGTGTAGAAGGTGCTTCAATTACAGAAAAAATGAGCTACAAACCTGTGCCTGTTTTTCTCCCTCACAGAGTGACTAGCACATTTCAGGAACCCAAACCTGGGGAAGATAGGAAAAATCAAAAGAAGTTTTAAATGTATGCAGAGAGAATCAGAGCTGCCCTAGACAAGCAAAGGAAAATTTCCTAGCATTAATCTACACAGCAAAGAAGATTATTTTGCCAGTTTAGTTTTAAGTGCAAAATCTTTCATACACCTCCAGAGAGGCTCTTTACTGGCAGAACAGTAATATAAAGATTCTAATGTGTCAAATCAAAATGTCACTCCCCTCCCCCTTATATAGATTCATCTCTCTCCCTCTCTTTGTCTGCCTCCCTCTTCATGCTCCAAGTTTAATCTGCAGTTTGACTTCAAATGCAATAATTCACTAGCTCTAGGCATGTGCTTAAAGGACTATGCATAATTGTAATTCTGAAGAGATTAATACCTTATATTGATCCCCTATTTCTTCATCTGTCTTGACAGCATGTAGTAATTTTTAAGAAAAGGAAAAGTGATTTGTTTTCAAAAGGGTCCTGGTTTATTGCCTATTCATAAGTTGTTAGAACTCCTGTATTCTCCTAAAATCAGCGTGGTAGAACATACAGAGTAAATATGTGTTTAGATTTATTGGTTACAGTTGAGAGCATATGGGAAAAGCAAAGTCTAGAATGAAAGCCTGCAGAAGTGTCTGTTGATTTGAAAAGGCAAGCTTTCTCTATTAGAAATAGCCCTTGCTGTGCACATGCATTTTGTGTCCCAGTTCAATGCCTGCATTTTACAGGCAATGTGGATGTTTTCTATACCCTAAACTGAGATGGTGTTTCTTAATAGTTTTGAATGTATTGCATGTCCTAACAGAAGTGAACTACATTTTTGTTTGGTTAACAGTTTTTATCTCTGAGTTCATTTATCTGGCCATTAGATTAGTGTTTTTTGGTTTTTTTTCAATAAACACTTTAATTGGAAATTCAACGCTAATATGACAAACAGACTTCATTATATTCTTCAGGGTGTAAAGAAAGAGATTAACTAAAAATTAAGCAAATTCTGCAGATACTTCCATGTGTTTGGTTTAAATATGTCCAAAAAGTACACTTCATAATGTAAAATTAGGAACTCTACAAACCATTAAGGGAAGCACTTTCCAAAAGAATTGCCTTGATTCTGTGAAATTCCAACTACTTGAAACTCCTGTTCATTTAAATGGCAACTTATGTGGCTCCTTGACAGTGTATCTAAGTCTTTATCACATAAATAAAAAAAGGCTCTTTTGTTCCATATGATACATCTGCACAGTTTTTGTAAAATTATGTATCTCAGACTTCAACGAAGAAAGACACTTTTAAAAGCACAAACATACACAACATTGAAAGTTTGATATGGATGATTCCAGAGCTGGAGAATATAGGAATATATTAGTAGATCTAAGCATACAAATAAAAGTGGTCACCACTTAAAATAGTCTGCTAAATCTTTATAGAGATGCAAGAGAAAACCCATTATTTGAAGAAAAAAGATATAAGCACAATAAGGAAAATATTCAGATTGCTGTAATATCAAGAAGCAAATAACTTCGATGAAAATGACAATATACAATCTTGCACTGCATTGAAAATTCTCTCAGCCACTCCATAAATAGCTTTCTCTATGTGCATTTAAAGTGAATTTTTGGAGCTCTATTGCACTGATTGTTAATACCAACCCCTTGACTATGTGTTTTGCACTAAATGAATCCATCCCTTAGTTATGATATGGAGGCAATATGATTTTGGTCTACAATTTATGCATAGAATATTTATGCATAATACTGGTAGCTCAAGTTGTATTCAGAAAATAACATAATTTGAAATATCTTTGGTTTTGTAAATTTAAATTAGAAGCTTGTGAAGTTTTCCAGTCAACATGATATTTGTAGAAAGACAGGAAAAAAGTATACATATTGTTGGCTGGCACAGGCTGTGCCTGCATTAGCATTTTGGACCATTTTGCAGAGCAATTCAGGCACAAGAGAGCTCGATTTCTTTCAGATGAAATTGGGCAGGAAATCCTGATTCAGGTGCAGGTTTAATGCACTACAAACCCTAATGGGCCTTAAACAGTGATATGGGCTCAGGACATTTCCAAACCATATACATGGTGAGGGCATTCAGTTCTGCAGACCAGGCTAAATGTGACCTAAAGCAAAATGTGCAAATTGCATATAATATTTGGGCTCCAGCAGCAACTACTTTGATCTAATGCTATGCTCCTGCTGAGCTCCCCACTTGCTAATGGAGGCACAGCCTTATGTGTGCTTTCAGATCATCAGTGGTGTCCCTATTAAGGCCAGAAGCATAGATCAAATGAAAATAACAGACTCAGAATTAATAAAAAACCTTCGTAGTTTTAGTCACCTTTTTCTTTTCATTAAAACTTCACGGTAGCAAGGCCAGGTATAATTAATGAAGAAGTCTTTTCTCTGCCAGGATTATTCTGAGGTATAAGCCTGATTAGTTTTCACTCATTCTTTGACTCATTTCATGTCAGTTACATAGAGTTAATGTCAAAAAATTAACTGTTATTCCTTTCCATTGAAAAACTGAACTACTGAGATGAGAAAGCAGAGATTATCCAGTCCAGGAAATTTACATTCAATGAAGTGTTTTATTACCGAAAGAAAGGAGGGAATGTGGTTTTAAGAAAGTATTAATATGAATTTTGCTATTGTTCCCATATTGCAAGTTTAAATGAGAATGAGAAAATTGGGCACAGAAACTTTTCAACGCAACAGTGAACCAAAAACCTTTCTCCATACAAGCCAATGGGTACTACAAAAATAGGAGAAAAACAAAGATGTCCTGAGGCAGTAAATTCGATTTTTCCACATGTTCCTTTTATGTACAGAACATTTCCAGTGTCTGTACATGAGGCTTTTAAATGTTAAAGCACTGCAAACCCCATTACAAGCATTACTGTGTATGTTTTCAAAAGACAAATTCCTGGATGATAAAAGCCTGGCTTTTTGTTTCAAATTTCACTTCATGTGTGACTTGGTGAGATGATAAGAACTGGGGAACTAAATTTCACAAATGATGGTAGTGACTAGCTCAGGTGTAAGAATATATTGCTTGCTTCTGTTCACAAATAATTTATACAGGCTGTAACCTGGCATGACACCCCTGCTTAGCTGATGACTGTGCTTTAATCAAAAGCAAGAGTTGACAATTTTCCAATCTTTAAAAAATAAAAGTTTTGCCATCCCTTTGAAACCAGTGATTCAGCAGTGATACCTTAAAAGACGTCTTCAATTATTGTATTCTTTAAATCTTGGTCACATAAATACAATCTCTATTTTTCTTTTGTTAGCTTCTACTCTCCATCTATGGTCTCATTCACACCCTTTTCCAGGTCTGTGTGTAGGACACCACAAATACTTTTGCAGCACAAATACAGGTTTTACTTCCTAGTCCTTTCCATCTAGCCAGAATCAAAACTTCTCAGCTGTCCCAGTATCTCTGTGGCTTAGTCTGCCTTCCTGTAAATGTATAGCTATACATTCCATTACTGCATTGATGTATATCCATCTTCTGTGTTTCTGCAGGAGCCATCATGTCACCTCTCCCTTCCTTTCCCAGGCCCTGTACCACATCTCTCTTTCATTTCAGAAGTTTCACACTGCTGAGAAAGCATTTATGGCTATTTCTGGCCAGCTGCCCACTATGCTTTTAGGGGACTTGTTTATTTTGTAAAAGAAAAAAATTATCCTGAGTACTAAAGTCACACAGAAGTGACAGAAATTTCAGAAATAGTAAATACTGTTCCACTTGTTATTGTACAGAAAACAAATTGCAAAACCTGAGGCCTGTGTTTTATATCTCAGAGTTCCAAGAACTTGGAAGCAACCTTGGAATGGTTTACAAACTGCTGAAACCCACAAGGTAGCTGAGGGAGGAGACGGCACAATTATGCTGAGAGAAGTTTAGAGTCGAATTAGGGTGCATTGCAAAAAAAAAACAGATAGAAAAATTTCCTTCCTTGGGCGTAATCAGATCTGGGTTAGTCAGATTAATGTCTGTGCTTCTTTTCAAGGCTCTGTCTTAAAAAAAAAAGGAAAAGTAGACAAAAGCTTTATGAGTTTTCTCTAAGTGTAGCATGAGGTGTTAGTTATTTTATCAGCTCTCAGCTTTGTACAACAAATGCTAAGGTGACAGGCTACCCAGAAGCAGTGGGATTTAATGTAAACAGTATGAAAATGAGTCAGAAAACCTAAATTCTCCTCCTAGTCTTGGTCAGTAGTTTTGGCAAAATTATTTCTTTGCTTCTCTATGTTTTGAGAATTATGTAAGTGCTGGTTAATACTAGTAATAGGAAGGAACAGTAGCAAGATTCCTGAAATACAGTGGGAGAAAAAAATGTTTTACTTTCCTCAATGCAGGAGGAGAAAACAATCTGAACTTCAAGATTCCTCACAGAAAGAGGGGGGAAAGTATTCCTATAAACCTTTGAAATAAATCCTGTAAAAATGTACAGTACATGTTTAAGCCATATTTAAGGGTATTAGAGGTATATTTTTAGATGGCCTTTTACATTAAAAAAATGGTTTTTATTTCTTAAATTACAGTAACCGAATCACATAATTTTGTGCAAGGAAATGGGCCATAGTCATTGACTAGGAAGCCATAGCTGAATAAGAACCACTCCAGATTAAAGTCACCCTTTTCACCAGATTTTTCCTTCTCAAAACTCTGCCTTTCTTTTGCATCTTTGCATCTGAAGGCCACAGGCTGCAGGGGTAATTATTCAAAGTGTAATGTGCCTCCCTTATTTAGAAATCATTCGTGTTCTAAACCTTTAGGGGGATGCACTGAAGCTTAATATATGTCACAGCAGCCAAACAAGCATATTGTCAGATCTGCTGTCAGGACCACCTGCAAGCAAATTGATAGCTCATTTTCCAGACCAGGCTTCTAAGGTGAGCCTCAGGTTTTCTAGGGGGTTTTTTTCATGATTTTAAGAAGCTAATTTTCTCTGCTTTTCTTAAATGATGTGGTCAGAGACACAATGCACAGGTTAAAAGTTATGTGCCTGATTTTAATTTATATTTATAGTAAATTCTGATATTTTGACAGCTAGAACATGTGATATCCCTTATGATATCAGAGTGACTGTGACAAACTGTGTAGGAATACACGCACTTTAGCAAAGACCAACTGAACAAAAGACTTATACTTGTGGCTGGGGATGCTCAGAATCTCCTTAAGTAGTTGCAGGGATCTCTGGAATTCCCTAAGTCCTGCATTTGAGGGAAAGCCAAGATAAAAGAAGATGGTTTGTGTCTGAAAGTGAAAGACATAGAAAATTTTATCTATCATTCAATCAAATGAGGAAAAGGGAAAAAGTGGAAAAAAAGAAAAGGGCATTTCTCACCTTGCTGGAACAGAATGGTTTTGCAAGTTCTCAATCCAGGAGAAAACAAAAAAAAAAAAAAATGGAAAGGCTTTCTGCATTTTATACCAATTCTCACTGTAATTAAGATGCTCTAGGTCACTATTCTATCAGGGAAAGCCATTTTTACTTATTCTTATATGTGAAAAAAGAACATATGGCATTGGAGGTGATAAGCGAAGTTTTTCATCTTCAGACCAAGTGAAGCTACACATTAATTGAAAAGGAAAGAGACCAACCAACAAGACATAGCTGAGAAAGTGTCTCTAAAGTAGGAGCTGTTAGGCCATGACCTCAGCAGCCAAGAATAAATCCATAGGAGAGTGAACACAAAGTGTTGTGACCTGCAGGTCCACAACATAAATCACAGCCATACAAGACCTTGCTTGAAGCCAGTGAGCTGTGGTCAGCGGAGTCAAACTGTTTTCTTTGCTCTGTAAGGGTTAGCAATGGAGCAAAACTAAAGGAGGATGAAGCTATAAGAATTGGACTTTTTGAGATTAAATTTCTGAAGCTGTTTATTTATTTACAGGAATTTATCAGAGTGGCTGATTGCTTTTCTCCTGTTTTAAAGTGAACAGTATTCATTTCCTATCTCAAGGTAAGAAAATGACCTTGCTGTCTTGCAGGCTTGTGGGACTGACACCATTAGAAAAGCTCTCTAATTTTTAGGAAGAATTTTCTTATCCTTTTTTTTTTTTTTTTACTTCTGCCAATCAGTGAAGCAAAAGTTACAGACAAAAAAATCCCTCTGAAATTTTGGAAGCTGCAAGGCTTTCACAATTGCTTGGAAAGAAGTGAGAACAGAGTAAAGCAGAATAAAGAAGTTTTCCTTATATATTAGTCAGCAAAGAATGGCCAATCTCTGGGGCTCCCAGTTTTCTGGTACTGCGACAATTTTAGAATTCCAGTGAGACAGCAAATATGACAACATGGTAAAAATGGCTCTGTTGAAGCAGTCTGTGCATGAGAGAGATTCTCTGCCTACATTCAGGAGACCCAAGAGATGCTCTCAGCTGCGTGCAGTACTCATACCCAGAGGTTTCCTCTCAACTTTCATCTCTCAATCATGGGGACTCCTGCTGCAGATTTGTCAGCCCTGGTGTCCCTGCAGGGCTTTCCTGCTGCCTTCAGGCAGTCTGGCTCCCAGCTGAGATTTGCTAATGACATCTAAGGGAGATGCTGAAAGTGCTGGCAGAGTGATGTGTGTGGGGAAGGGGCTGAACACACAGATACCTCCATGGAGGTTTTTCATAGAGTCAAGCAGGAACAAGAGAGACAATCCTCATTTCCACTGTGTGAGGAGACAAAATGCAAAGCAGATGAGATTCTTTCTGAGTTTTCTGTAGGCAGGGCAGAGGAAAGAAAGGTCTTGAAGAACATCACAGGCCACAGGACCACATGTCAGGACAAACCAGTGGTTCTGTGCAGGGACTCCATTGCAAGGCTGGACACTGAATTGCTGCAGCCCACAAAGCTGGCCAAGCCTCACCGTCTGAACGTTGCACCATGATCTGTTCTTGCTGCCTGTCAGCTGAGGGATCCCACAGCCATCTGGCTGGACTCAGTCTGTGGTGACTGCCTGTCCCACAGGCATTACGGAAATGGTAACTAATTTATGCATATATGATTTTGCTTTAAACAATCTAGCACTGACACTGATAGCAGAGGAGAAGTGACTGCAGTGTAGGCATTTGCTAGATTAGATTTACTTTAACAGACACAATTTGCTGCCATATGTCTGCCAGACCCTCTGCTGAAGGCTCATTGGACAGAGAGTTTTTACTGCCTACTGTCTTCAAAAAATGAACCTGTGGAATTTTTAGAAGCATTTTATCTTTTTGGAAAGCACCACAACATAATAAAAACAATAAATTAAAATATATGTAGGAAATGTAATAAGGAAACATAAGCACTAGTTTAATCTAGTTGTTATTTAATCATTCTGCCGTTATTACTACTGGAAAATAAGACCACAATCCCACCAGGTGAGTCACTGAAAGCTCAATTCCATGGTAAATCAGTTCGGAAGGTGATGTCTGAAGAAAGCTTAGCATTCCCCAGATTCTGAAATGTATATGCCAGCCATCACTTAAATAGCATCTGGGATTTATTTTGAATAGAAGCAGCCAGAGACTTATATTGGCAAGAACAGCTGAAGAAACATTTTAGACCTTGACCTTCAACACTGATAAGGAGACAAAGCTGATTTCTGTAGTATTTACTCTGAATGCTGTTTGTCTTTCTGCTTAGCTGCTACCTCCAGATATTCCTTCTGTTTTCTCATGTCAAGCCTAACACATTTTCTCCATTAATCTCTTCATATTCTTTTCTCCTTTTTCACCTCTTTTTCCTTCTTTGTTTTGTTTTGTTTGTTTTTTACAGCTTAATCACTGTTTTATCCTTCTTCCTATCTGAGTTTAAACATAAAGAATTCACCCTGGCAGTTGCACAGTAACACCCTGCATGCATATTACAGTTCATCCCATCCTCAGAGCATAAGCTTTCAGGAACTTGAACTATTTTCCTCTATTTCTCTGTATTATATAGGGCTGGGATCAGGGCTTACTGTACCAGGGATAACAATAGCATATGCTGCAGCTTTTCAGACACCAATAAGATAAAACTAATTTTCAGAAGTTCTAACTCATTTAACTAGATATTACTTTTGCCTGTGCATAACTAAGAAGAAGAATAACAGAGACTAAATGGCAGCTTTCAGTAGGGTCTTTATATATTTATCTATGGCAAAGGGAGATTTTATCCTGGGTATTGATATATGAAATCATTATGTACTTTAAAATAATTTGCCATTCCAATAACATTCTTTCTTTCTTCGCCTTAACTCATCTGGCTCACTGACCTGGCTAATGAACCTGTCTTTAGTGTAGAAATGGGGACTTCCATAGTTCTCATTACTTTCCCATAGTTTCTTATAAGCCTCGAGATATTTATTATTCTAAATTATTTTTCTTTTCTGTGGGTCAAATTCTAGTTCTCCTGAAGAAAACAACAACACACACTGATTTGTCACAGTGATCACTGTGGCACAGGTACTTTTCAGACTCTTCAGAAATGGTGTCTAGGTCTCTGTTCTGTTACCTAACAGCTCTGCTGGGGGTTGACATTAACCCAAGCAGCAATTGGAGCTCCGTCTAGCACAGCTGCTTGCTTTCCCCGACCTCCCTGTCCATCAGCTTAGGTCTCCCTGCAAAGGGGGCATGGATCAGGTGCAGGAGCAAAGAGGCAGAAGGCTTAAAGGGAGAACAGGAGCAGTGCTCAGGGACTATACACACAAAGCTTCATTAAACCAGGCCTTACCCCCTAAGAGAATTTAGAGATCTGCTACAGTTGTCCATCGTGCCCAGTTGTGCTGACACCACTCAGCTTTGCCAGCACCAGGCTGAGGACCCAGAGCTTGGCTCTCTTGGTCCATGAGGGCTCTTTTGGTCCTTGAGGGACCTCTTGATCCTGCTACTGTCGCTGTTGTACCAGGAACGATGAGAAACAACACAGATTCTGGTCCAAGGAGAAAGGAATTATTTATTTAATTTACAAGCTGGTTTTCATATTTTAGTTCGCTTGAATGGCACAAGGCCATTGGTCCCTGACCATCCACCTCTTTAGAATGATTGGTTAGATCTTACAACACTCATTTCAAAATATTTCTCTGGTCAGTATGACAACAATCCTGCACCTGCAACATAAAGGGGATAATTTACAGAAACTTCTAACTGTTTTTCAGCCAGTGTCTGTGAGAAAGTAAAGACTTTCTCACAGACAGAGGCAGAAAGCTGGAAAATCTCTCTGCAACCCAGCTCTCAGCGTCTACGCTGCTACCACAGGGACTGTAGATGTGGACATTTTTCAAAGGCATTTAAGATTCGCCACAGCCAAGACGTGTTGGAGGTGGCAGTAGTGTCGGCTGGCCCCAGGGGCTGGCAGGGGTCCCTGGGGGCAGAGCCCAGTGTCAGAGGAGGTGCTCCCATGCTGGCGGTGCACGCCAAGGCACAGCCTGAGTGTGCCGTCACACCGGCCTGGCACCCCAGCTGTGACCTGCAGGCTCTCCTGCACTCCTGTGCCAGGCACAGCTGCCAAGTCTGACCTCCAAAGTGTCATTAGGAGACTGTGCAGTGACAATGACACAAAGCCTTTGTCCTGTATAAATTACGGAATCGCCTGAGAATGCGGTTTTGAGACCATTGCATCCACTGAAAGAAAGGAATAGCATTGGGGCACTTTTATTGAAGCACAAAATATTTCAATGTACATTTTTACAGTCTCTGAATAATTTAGGAATGCAAACTCGACAGAACTTGCCTTATTATTCCAATACTTTGTCAAGGTTATCTTCATTACACAGTGGTTTACCACATATAGAAAAGCTGTAGTTTTGATTGAAAAAAGCTATTATAGCAGCCAGAAGCCCCCTGAATTATATGTGCCCATAAAAACCATTTGCAGTAGCTTTTACTGCATTTTTCTTGCATTTAAACTCACTGTCGGTTTTGGATATCTCAGAAGTCAAACACTGTTTTAAGACACATGGAGTATGGAAAGGAAAAAGTCAGCATTGTGCTATTAAAAAAGTTTTTAAATTTGAAGAAATGGTGATCTGGAAAACTAGTCTTAGCACCGAACAATTGACAAGGACACACTGAATACCAGTGTGTGAACACATAGGTCAGCTGCACAGAATTTAAAGGCCTGGCACACTACATAAATTTAAAAAGTGTTTCTGAGTTGACCTTTCAATGTGCAAGAAAATGCCCTTCAGAACAATTCCCTGAAAACTGCTGGGAGACTGTGCCTTCTTTAATGCTTAAGCGGCTATTGACTAATATGTGATTCATAAATCCATTTCTGGTGCTGACTCGTAGAGGGATATGTGGACTGATCGTGGCCTTGCATATATTTTCCAGCTGCAGAACCATCAGCTCATCCGCGCCACCACCCACCTCAGCAAACACCATCACAACCAGAACATATCACCCTCTGCGGCTTCTCCTTCTGGAATGACAGATTGGAAGAGAAAATAGTTCCAACTGTACACAAAAGGGACAAAAGAAAGTGATCTAGGGAAAAAGGAGGAAAAGGAGGAATGAAGGAGCCACGAGGTGTATCTTCAAGGTGTGTATGGAGGGTAGGTACACCAGTGAGAGGCTTACAAAATGCTGAGGTTGTTATTGCCAATAGTTCCTATTCACCAGATACCTGAAAAAATCCATCATTTCCTTGATCCAATTTTCTCGATTCACAGCATCAAGGGAGAAGCACAAATTTGTCCCGAATTCTGACAATCCCATTTTATAAACAGGGAAACCGTGTGCTGTGACAGTACAAGCTGCATGCATTTTAAGCCTCATGTTCAATTTTCTCAAAACAAAAAAGGTTTCTTAGGCTTTTCCAAATAATAGCAGATAAAACTCTGTGTGTGTGTGTACGTGCACACATAGACACAAAGTATTTTTTGAAGTTTTTTGCACAAGCAACAGGAGTGTTACAGGCAAGAAAAGCTGCCTTGAAGGAACTGGGATTGCTCACTGAGAAAAAAAAAAAGAAAAAAAAAGAAGAAAAGACTCTGACTTACATGCCTATAGAGCAATTACAGGAAAATGCTTGTACTTTAGCTACCAGCCTCCCCAAGCCTTACTCCCTAACAGCAATTTAGAAATTTATGATGTCATTATTATTATGGTTTTTCATCCTACATACTTCAGTAACCTACAGTGCATTATTATGGGTCTCCATAAATAAAATTCCGTCTTTTATATATGCAACACCCCTCCCCCTTGCATTGAAAATTCCATTCCAAATCGTGCAAATTCAGAGGTGCTTAAACTTCTGCAACACATAGGAGTTTAGCAGATTTACAGTGCAGTAAAAAAATAAAAGTCAACAGCATAGCACCAATCTGTTCAAAACCAGACAGCCAAGAAAACATGTATACTACGCAGGCTATTGCATATGCACAGCACTTTTTCCTAGCACTGCCTTCCTAGCTTCATATCTATCTTTCCTCTTCATAGCACCCAAAATTGTATTTGAAAATGGTAATACAAATAATGCTGAAAATGGATCACCTTGCAAACAGTTATAGTTTGGGACCCTACCTACTTTTCTTCCCAAACATCAACAGGTTGCAGTCCCACTTTGCCAGGTGGAGGAACCCAAGCAATCAGACCAGTGAAGAACAGAAAATACCAAATATTTGCACAGCAAGAAATGATTACACCATTGTCCCAGGTGTGAAACCCACCAAAGAAACTCTCTGCCTGACACACTAAGGCAGTTCCTTTGAAAGGAATATCTGTTCATTGGTGGGATGCGGGGCAAGGAGAATTGTGGGCTGGAGCAGATGAGACATTTAGGATCATGCAATACGTATTGGATGCTTAGGGGAGAGAAGGCAGGATGATAAAGGGAGAGATCAGGGTGGATCAGGAAGGAACAAGAATAGGAAAAGTATGAGGAAGGAAGATAAAAGGGTGCACTCACATGTAAGCAGGCAGCTGAGCAGTTTATTTAGCAGAACATTATGCTTGATGGCTACAGTCTGTTCTAGTTTCTTATTAAATCCTACTTCTAAGTCAGTGTTGGGTGAGCATGACCCCATTCAGAGCAGGGGCAGGGGCAGACTGCCAGGGACCTTGGCGTGGAGCAGGACATGAGCACCTTGGGGTGAGGGCTCAGGCGAGGGCTGGCTGCTGCAAGCATCCACAGTGTCTGCGTGGGTGTGAGCAGCTGGAGAGCTTCAGGTCAGAGCACCAGGCAAGTGGGAAACAGAAGAGCTATGAAAGTGGTTTTTCTTTCCGTGAGGGCCGGGGTCAGGTTCAGAAGTGGCTGGAGCTGGGATCTGGGACGAAACGAGCAACCTCAGCTTTGCTGCAGGAAGGGGAGATCTCCTGGGTCCCACAGTCCACCAGGCTCAGCTGCCTCAGACATAGTTAAGCTGTCTGATCAGTCATGATGGTCCAGTTAGGGACACAGGGTTGTATCAAACGTAACTGCTCAGCTGTGCTGGCTGCAGCCGCTGGACATTGTCGCTTTGCTCCTACTTTCCTCCTGTGAAACAGCAACAGGAGGGCTGTCCAGACTGCCATGCCAGCAGTGCTGCATATCTTGTCCTCAGCCCTGTAACAAGCCTTTCAGCCCCATAACACAGGTGTTGAAGAGAGAGACTGAAGCACAGAACAGCCAATAAACTATGTGATGACTGTGATGGAATTAGCTGCAGGTCATTACTGCAATGCTAAGGAAGAGCAGACCTGCTGGTGAGAGAAAGCAATCAAAACAGGAATGCAAATCTAATATTTTCTGTCTTTTCTTAACTCACTTCAAGTTTTAATAAACCTCTTCAGCTTTTCTTTTATGAAAAAGAACGTTTTTCAAGTAGCCATATGATTTCAGCTTCAAAAGTACAGTTTATCCAGAGATTTATTTTTCTTAATTCAAAGGGAGTTAAAGATACATCTAACTGAAGACTCCCAAGATGTAAAATCAAGGGATACATTTTTATAAAATCTACAAAGCAGAAGACAAAATACGCACACACATGCATTAGACAGATAGATGGATATGGATATATATATTTGAAATGTTATATCTTCCTAGTACACTAATCATAAGACTTTCACACCAATCAATTCATCACTTAGATTCCCATTAAAGCAGCTTGGGACAACAAATGAAATTTGCTGAGCAACCAGAAGGCCAAAAATTTTTGACAGTGATAGTCCAAAGGGAAGGAAGCAAGTTTCAGAGATGATCTTACATCCTTGAAAAAGTATTTTCAGATTTGATTAGGTAGCAATTAGGGTGAGTGCCTCTGTGATTTCAATCATTATGGTGAACTGCAGAAATACTGCTGAACTTGGAAGAATCCAGGATTTAAAGCAATTTAAAATGCTCTGGAGAACCATTGCACATCTGGATAAACTATACAACAATCTTATTTCCATTAAGTATTAATGGGCCTGGTCAGTCACATCTAATAAAGGAAAATCCGATTATTGCCTGACATTACATGATAGTCCTAGAGCACAGTGTAAGAGAAGAGTTAGCATCCTAGCAACTTCTCTGTCTTCATTTAAGTTCATATAAAATGGAGGCCAAGCTGAGGAAAGGGTTTCTCTAACAGCAAAACTCTGGCAGACTCATAAATGTGACTGACAGGAAGCACTCACTGCTTCTGGGCCTGTCTGCAAGTGCAAAAGGCTTGTTTGGAGGGACATCCAAGGCTAAGCACAAGTGCAAGACCGAAGGTGAGACTGGAAACTGCTATTCAGAAACAGGGAGGAAAGGCAGATTGCAGTGCCAGGAGGAAGCAGAAAGGAATGATTAGATACTCCTAGAGACTTATAGGACAAAGTGCTTCTCCTACATGGTCCCTCACCCAATCCCTCCCTGTCCGTAGCACACCATTTGTAAGCTGAAAACCCTACTCTGCTCACTGCTGCTGCTCTCTGTGAGGGCAAGAGGGAAACTGAAGGCTTTGTGCTGAATGAGTGGCCATCCACAGCAGGGACCATGTGAACATTCAGATCCCTTTTTCAGCCCAAGAAGACGAAAGCAAGCAGTTAGATGATTAAATCTACTCTCTGCATTCAGGGGTGAGCAGGTGCTAACAGTGGTTTTAGTCATCTGTGTTACTGAGCACCTAGCAGAGCTTTCCCTAGATCAGGACCTCATTGCACTAAACCATTGTGCAGTCATAGGGCAAAAGGAGAGCCTCCTTCCCCAAGAGGTTGCAGGAGATAACAGACAGATAAGGCAGAGGGAGTCTAAAAGTCCCACTGGCAAAATGAGCTGGATAATATTAGTTAAAATAAGAAACTGTGGTCTCAGAAATATCACAGGATTCTGATGACTCTGGACTGGAAATCTCTTCTCCCTCCACATTGTCACCATCAACCTCCAAGCTGACCTATCACCAGTTTGAATGCATCAGTGATCATCAAGGACTGACGCCAGCATTACAATTCTTCACTAAAATAATTTTCCTCTATTATTAAGAAAGATCATCTGACCAAAATTGGAGCAGTATTAAATGAATATATTCATACAATTTATTAGTCAATGTAATAAGTTTACAACCTAATCTATTGCAAAAATAATCATACCAAAATAAACAGAATTAAAACCACCCAATCTGACATATGTCAGGACAAAGTATGTAGTAGTAGATAACTACTGCTGATTGTGAATCATATAACAAGAACGGAAATGAAACTTTTTGTTAATTTTAAGAGGTGTCATGCCTATTCCTGATTCTAATCTAGATTATATTAATCTTGCATTTTAATGAACTGAGCCAACAAACAGACACACTAACAGGCAGCTGTTCACAGAAGCAATGCAATTTAATTTTTTTGTTTTCCATACTCTGCTGTACATCTGTGAGAAAAAAAAAAGAAAAAAAGTCAATTCCATATACCACATGGCTACTTAAGCAATTCTTATTATGCCTTCCAGGAAGACCGGTATTTCTTTTCCACCCAAAGCCTGATCTTGCTTATTACGTTTCTGAAAGAAACCAGGAGGGATAACCCAACACGAAAATGAGAGAAAGGTATCTAATACGCAAATTCAAATTCTTTTTCTCTCTCCCTGCTAAATGGAAATCCACATTTCATTTGTTAAGAAAACAGTCTTCTTGAAAGTAAATTAGATGTCAAATTTTCAATTAATATAAAGCAAGAAAGCACGCTTGTAACTTTTTCCTTTCCTGCAGCAGTGGTCTCCAGCCAGCTGACAGCACATCGCTTGAATGTCCCTTGGAACTCCTTGGTGATCCAGCCAGCACAGGTTTAGGGCTTCTGAAAGCTAACACAAGGCTAGAAGGAGTCACATGGCCTATGCCCAAAGCACATCTGGCGCTGCATCCACTTGTCCCCTTGACAGCTTCTCTCTTCCTCGTGCATTCTGAGAATGCCCAAACACCCAAAGCCTGGGGAGGGGTTGCAGCTGTCAGGGCCGAGCCTGCTCCATGTGGAGCCCTGTATCCAACAGGCTTGCCAGGTGACACCGTGGGTTAGAGCAAAGGTCAAGTTGGCACAGCCTCTGGGGCATCCTGAGCCTTGGATGGTCACTGCAGACCCCACCGTGCAGCTGCAGGGCAGTCTGCACTGCTTCTGGGAGAAAGCTGTGATCTAAAGTTCCTGCTGCTTGAGCAGCAAACAGAGAGTGTCAGAGCACCTCCTTTACTTTCGCCAAGTACTGCTGAACCTGCACTCTGCCATCCTCGGGAAGAAACACAGAGCAGGTCTGTTGTACCAATAACTCAGCACTGCTCTCCCTCTGACAGCTTCTCCAAATTATAATGTCAAACAGACCACTAAGCTGCACTTCACACCCAGAGGCTCGTTTTTCAGCTCATTCCCCAAGACTCTAAAAAGCTGCACAGTGAACTCATAATGAAATCATATCTTTTATGTTGATATGACTAAAAGACAATTAGGACAGTACTGAGAATGTTGTGTATGGAAACTCCTGCATTTGTTTTTCTGCAGAGACTAGAATGTCAGAAGCTGTCAGCTATGCTAGGTAGCAGGAAGGGAATGAATATTGAGCTCAAAATAATTTTTGATGCACAAATACAATGCTTGATAATACCACTGATATTTAGCAATGCTGTGAGAATTCATTTGAATATGGAGATTTAGTAATTGCAGATGCACCTTCATAAAGCAGATATTTGTAAAATAACAATTCACTATGTATATTACTTGTTTCATACACTGTGTCTGCCTTTAGAAAGTATAATAAAACTAATTTTAGCATTTTTTCATTTCTGACCCAGCAGTGACTGAGTTATCACTTTCACTGCACAGATTCTGGACACAGTCTTTTGTTTTGCATCATTCCCATTTCCAAAGCTTGTACATTAGAAGAGTAGAAGTCCTATTCTTGTCTTTTATTCTCACTTGTATAAAGAAGAGTGGACATAAATATTTAATAATTCTTATAGATCACTGAGACTTTATTAAAAAAACTGCTAATCCTATTTTTTTTCTTTCTATGTATTTATCTTCCTATGCATTTATAATTTCCTGTTGACCCCTAGGAAAGTTAGGAAGTGTTTGCTCAGGTCCTAGTAGAGTCCACATCCAATACTTCTTAACTAAAATTGCTAGTTTTGACAACCTCAATTTTATTATTATGTTTGCCTTGCCAACAAAAACACTGCTAACCTAGAGAAGCTTTACTTCCCATCTTCTACTTTAAGCCAATCAAAAAAGGAACAGTTTTCAAGTTGTGAAATCACATTGCCATGCTCTTCTCTGCTTCCCAATTTATCACAAAGATACACTAAATGTTATGATTCATATGGTGAAATGCAATGTATTTAAGTTTAAATGAAAACTACAGCAGTGACTAACTACCAGAAGAACAGACATAAGAGAGAATTTGAGTTTCTTGTTCTGTAGTCCTTTCCTTGATCAAGTCTAACAACATTTTTCTTGCACCTACAAGTCTCTCAGATAGATAGATGATACTTAATGGCCTGCCTTGAGACACGATTTTTAATCCTCAGAGGGAGAGACCAGAAAACCTCAAACAAAAAAAAAAACCCCAAAGTTGATTTATAGATTATACCTCTCTTCATAACCCTGATAGAGGAGCAAATACATTTTTTGGACTGTAAAGAATTTAAATGAGCATAGCTTTATGATGGATTCTATACTACACATGAATGAGTGAGATGAAAATGCTTTTAGAAAACCTCTGAATTCTTATTGTCACCTGGACTGGCAGATCAAAGGAGGCGTCTTTAGTTATTCTAATTCAAGGCTATAACATCCTCAAAAAGCTGCAGTGTAACCACAGATAATAAATTTTAAAAATTCAAAGAATAATTACATTGTAATTCCTGCCTAGAAGGTCAAGTGAATAGTCTCAGTTTTAAGTCAAACGTGTTAAAAATCAGTCATCTAACCTGAGTTACTAAAAAATAAGTTAAGCAAATAAGGAAGTGAAACTACCTTGTAAATAGTTTAAAAGATAATTCAAAGCCAATGGTAACACACTTACTCTTTTTATTTTTTTTCAAATTAAGAAGAATATTTAAAGTCTTCAAAAAATTATATGCTCATTGAAACAGTTCAATGATCTATGAACTAAAGGAAATAATTTTGGGGGCATTTTATATCATTGTGGTTAACTGTTAAAAGGTTAACAGGATATGCTAAAAATTGTTTTTACAAAAGGCTGAAATAAAGCATTTTGGCATTTCGAAAATGAGCCATTAGATTGATGCTCACCTTTGAGCAGCCCAACCAACAATCCTACCAACAGCTTCTCCTCCTCATTACCCACATGAATCTTCTTGGTTTTTGATATCTTATGAAAAAAATAAACAGAAAACAATATGGAAGAGAGCAAAAACGAGCTAGAAAAAGGTTGAAATGCACCTCTACACAGCCGTGGCATGGTCTACACCAAACAGTAGGCACATGCCTAATGCAGAGCCATAAACAGCTCATCTGCCCTCCTGGGGCTAAGGTACCAAAACTTTCTCTTCACTTCAAAAGGAAAAGATTAAATCACACATCACTCTCTTCTGGATTGGCAAAGAGACCCATGAGCACTGCAAATTTACAGAGAGAAAGTTGTACCCACAGTTCCTCAGCTGTGGAGCAATACTCGCTCTACTTACCCGAGTTCTGCCAGTTCTAGCCAACAACTACATCCAGCTACCATTTTTAGGTAAAATAGCACTGATGAACATATTCATAAAGCCAATTAAAGCTCATCTGGTTCTTCTAGGTTCAGAACAATTTGCATTCAGTCTTAGCTTTGGAAAGTAAAAATAATGATGTAGATAATGTCTTCCTATTCATTAAGGACGGTGGATATTTTTATCCTGTTGGACATTTCTGCAGCATTTAGAAACACTGTTTCAGGATGACCTAGTGTTATCTGACATGGAGAAAAAAAAGCCATGCATAATGTATCAGAATGTTTTTTCAGGAACATACAAAAGAAGCAGTGACAGCCAGCTGTACCTCCAGTGCTACAGCCTTAACTGCATGGGGTATAAAACGAGATCCTGTGGAGAGGGGAAGAACTGGTGACATTGTGTGAGCCTAGTCAGATAAAAAGCATTAAAGTAAACATCTGCTAGGTATTATATAGCTCTGCCAATGCACCTCTGTGTAAAATCATCCCACTGTTACCAGGACCTGTTTCTTTATGTGATGAGTTCATAAATGAAAACCAGGTTTCTGAGGTTGGACACAAGGATAAAGGATATAGCTCAAGGGAAACTTTAAAGAAGTCATAGCCTTTCTTGTTTGAAAATATGTGCCACTTGTAGTCAGGGTTTTTTCAGTTCTAAAAACTGTAAGGTTCGCACTAATACCAAATGCTGGTATGGTTACAAAGCACCATGCTATCCTAACAAACATATCTGGCTTTATTCATCATTTCAGTATCACTTTTCAATGATAAACTTGCCCGTAAGTTCATTAGGAAATTGCATGAACAGGAATATACAAAACCTGACCTAATTATCTGCTCATTAACTAACACTTGCCAGTCTTTAAATATACAGGAGTCTAGGACATACCTGAAGGTCCAAGTTGAATAATGCCTTTAAGAACCTTATACAGGCACAGCTGAACTTTTTATTACTAAATAATATGCCAGAGTTTATCTTAAGGTAGAGAACAGAGTCTGAGACTGCCCATCAATCCCTGCAGGATCTGTAAAATAAAAGAAGCTGTGAGTAAAGGTTTGTGATATTGCTCAACACATACAGTGAGAGCATCCAGTACACTGAAAAGTACCTACTTACCAAAACCACACATTCTCTGCATACTCTGAGGGAACAAGAGAAATAGAATGATGAAAATACAAGCAGGGTGTGGGAAACCTGTAAACACATTACTTAATGCACCACTGGCAAATACAGTGTAAGAGAGACCATTGTGTAGATGAGCAGAATAAGAATTTAGGTACAGTATTTGCAGCAGGAAAGTAAAAAGTTTTGGTTTAATACAGATTTGTTGCTAATACAACCAGGATTGTCATGCAGAGCTATTGCTAATAGAATCACAGAATCACAGGATCAATTAGGTTAGAGAAGACCTCTGAGATCATTGAGTCCAACCTTTGATTGAGCACCACCTTTTCAACCAGACCATGGAGTGCCACGTCCAGGCTTTCCTTAAACACCTCCAGGTGACTGCACCACCTCCCTGGGCAGCCCATTCCAATATCTAATCGCTCTTTCTGTGAAGAAATTTTTCCTGATATAACATTATGAACCATAAAAGGAAGGTAATTGTTCAACATTCCTCCAATATGAGGACAACAATAAGTTGTTTTCCATAAAATTATGCTGACTATATATACATATATATGTATGTATAATTTTTAGTAATTAGACACACACACACACATATATATACACACACATATTGATAACGTCAAATTCCCTCAGAAATTGGCAATTACATAAATTGATTTCTGATATATATGCAGATATAAATGCTGGTATGTTTGGTATTAAATTCTTTAGCATGGTACCTTAAAAACATTTTAGGATGAAGTCTAATTAAAATTCTAAATGAAAATTATAAGCTTCTCCTTAGCCAAAACAAAAAATTATTCTTGATTATATCATAGGGATTTTACATCAAATGGTATGGGTTACAGTTTTATCCACAAGATTCTGGGCGTGAAAATTTGAAAGATATTTGGTTTTTTTCCACAAACTCCCATTCAACAAAATGATTTTTTTGTCTGTAGTAGGAAGCAAGGCAATATATAATAATAAAAGTATCATGCCTAGATTAAAGCACTATGACTGTGACAAGTGAGGGGAATTTTGTAATTCTGACCGCTAACTGATAATATTGACTCAGATTATAGCTTGTCATTATAGGGACAGTACATTGGCCTTTTCAAACTAAGTAGATTGGTCCCTTCAAATAAGCATCTTGTGACAGTTTAGGTGATTTTTCCAGCGTTTCCCCCTAGTCCATTCTGTGTCCCCAAAGACCCTTCTTTAGACTTAATTGAGGGCCACATGCCAGTTTTCTCCAAGCTTCTCTCATCCTCAGGCATCTCATACTTCTTAGCCCATAGCAATATTATACAAAGTCCCTCTGCCAAGATCATCCAATTTCCTGAGAAATCTTGCATTAGCATATGTTTCAAAAGAAAACATTTGCTTTAATTGCTCTTACTTTGCTCCCTGGCTTCAGATACATCTGGAGATGGGGAGTAGAAGCAGCTTTTAGTGTTCCTCTCTAGGCAGGTTTAGGATAGGCTTGCAATCTGGAAAGAAATATGGTCTCAGAGGTAATCTTTGGGTTTCCCCAGAAGCTCCTGCAGGAAGATTTACAGTGTTTAATCCCATTTATATCATTATACTCTGCAGGTATATTTTTAACTTTTTGCTAAATAATTATTTCAGAATGCAACAGCACGACACGGAACATATGTGCAGCAAAAAATAATCTCCACAGAAAACATAAGAGATCTGGATTCATCAGTGAAATCATGCTATGCTCGCTCAGCAAAGGCATCATAGCTTGGCCTAACTGCTTGCTCCCTGAAAGCCCCTAAAGTACCCATTCAAAAATGACAGTAGTAAAATTTAGTTTGCACACACTAGAAGAAATATAGCAAGTGTTTGTGTTTCACTGTGTTTCTGTACATCACTGTCCTGTGCTCCTCAGGGGCAGCAAGGAGCAACCAGCACCACCACCCACCCTGCATAACCCAGCCTCTGCACCACCAAAAAGGCAGCTTTGCTGTGGTCCTCCTCACTGGTGGCATCTGCAGGGCCTCTTTTGGATCAGGAGAGGGCTGTTAAAGTGGTTTATCCCCAGCTTCTGCAGGGGGGCTTTCAATGAGAATGGGTATCTGCTCCTTTTGGATGAGCCTAAACCAGAAACTTTGTCCTGAAAGCATACCTGATTTGGTCCAGCTGATAATAGGGTTTCAGTCCACAGGAGGGTACCAGAACGACTCTGAAGTACACCTCTCCCTTTGGGGGCAAATCCAACAGGGCCTCAGTGCTGTTTGGCTTTATAAATCCAGTCTTACTGGGTCACACAGTTTGGTGACACAGTAAAAGAAGTGTGGAAATACCATGGCAAGAGGTACCCTGGTCTCCCAAGAAGGGATTGAAAATTAGTGTTTGTTTCTTTAAAAAAAAACAAAACAACAAAACCAAACAACCAACCAAACAAAAAACCCCCAAACAAACCAAAAAAAAACCAAACAGAAAAAGAAGTGATACGTTCCCTGGAAGTGTTCAATGCCAGGCTGGGTGGAGTCCTGGGCAACCTAATCTGGTGGGTGCCATCCCTGCCTTTGGCAGGGGGGTTGGACTACATGAGCTTCAAGCCCCCTTTCAACCCAAGCTATTCTATGATTCTATGGAACAGAATATGTGTTTTATTTTACTGCAGGTGGCAGTCGACGAGACCCTTCAAAGATCTATAAAATACCAGACTCTTACATTCCCTGGGGATCCTGGATGTGTTTAATCCTCTACAGCCTCTAAAAAATTTGACCTACAACAAAAAGTATTATTTCTTACCTGTGTCTATCTGCAGACAAGCTCCATATAAACCTCATTTTATACCTCCTGGGTAGCTCAGGAGCATTGATCTTCAAAGCACAGTTATGGAGTGGTCTGGTAACAACAGGAATGTACTAAATTGTGCCACTCGGGGCGTGTTCAAGGTGTTTGCTAGAAGTTTCTCTTCGAGTAATACAAATACCAGCCTCACTGACCTTATGAGGTCAGAAGGAGTCACAACACAAAATGACTCAGCTGATGATGTGGTGAATATCTGTCAGGTATTTGTCTGGCACTGTTACGCCGGCTCTCCAAGCTCCTGGGAGAAAGTAAATGTCAAAGGCGCCTTTAACCCAGGAGCTGAGCTTTTTCAAGAGCTGGTGTTTAATATATTCATGCCAGGCTAAATAGGAAGGGTGACACAGGTAATCTGACTTCATCTGCTATGGCGAAGCACCATCTGTCAGTGTAATGAAGAAGGGCACGTTGAAACCAGATTATATTCACCGGAAAAAAAAAAAAAATTGCTGAAGTTTAGACCAGGCATTCAAAGGCCAATCCTTTCCCTGTTGACTTCAGGCCAGAATGAGATTATGAGCTGTCTTAATTTATCTCACTTCTAATTCTTGTAAGCAGGGAAATAGAAAGCTAAATAAAGTGAGCAGTAAGTACTTTTTGTGGTGTGCAGAGAAACAGAACTCCTCTTTGCTCTCTCAAATATCTTTTGAAACTGAATTAACTTGGCTGCTATGTTCCTGTGCATCCCCAGAATAAGATACCACACACTGGTAGGGTCATCCTGCTGAAGAGAGAAGGGACTGCCAGGGAGCTGCAGGTTAGGGAGACAAAGTGGAGAAGCTCTGTTGAAGTGAGGATTGGTAACCCCTGGGGACCTGCAACCTGCACACCACTGCAGTGCCCCTCACTACAGGAATCACCCTCCTGAGAGGCAAGAAGAACGGGAGGAAATGCCCTGTTTCCCTGGAAGGTAGGTCCTCAGTGATCTCCTTTGTTTAACCACCTGCAGGGGAAAGAGGAAAGCTTTAGCTCCTTTCTGCTGTGTCCCCTGCAATTTATTGTATTTGGACTTGATGATCTTGGAGATCTTTTTCAACCTTTATGATACTATTATTCTGTGATCTGTTAAGTCTTGCTGAACTTGCAGGGGTTTTCCGTGTCAGAAATCAGCTGTGAGCTGTTCAAGCTGCTGTGAGTCTGAGTAAAATTGTCAGGATCAAGTAGCACTGGTAAGAGAATCACCATTTGGAAAGTCCACGACACTGAGAAAGATTTTTTCTTATTTTTGAAAGCTGCACTTTAAGTGTATCATATCTAAATGGTATAACCTGATCCATGGTGTTTGAAACATATTTTGTACAATACATTCCCAGAGGCTCTTTGAGAGGTGCAGGGAGGCAACAATGGGCAGCAGAAGGTCAAAATAATGAGGAAGGTTTGGAGGGTACCTTTTCTCCTCACAGAGTCCATAGATAGCTGTGCACTGATTTTCTTTTGCCATAGACTCTTGGGAGGAGAGAATTTGCCCCCTAATTTTTAGAATTTTCACAGGAACTCATGTCTCACAAAAGGGAAAGATTCATTCTCAAGACTAAGGAAAGCTGACAAAAACTCTACTTCTTCCAATATGTTTCAGGATTAAAAGAACACGTCTAAGTGTGGAGACTGACTGGGACAAAACTTTCAGAAACCAGAAACAGAACTGATTCAGCACCATTACTTCTTCCATACTCCTTTGCCTGAAGTGATTTCTAAAGGCTGAACTCTTCTCCAGCTGATTTTGGGGCAATCCAAATATACAAAAAAGGACTATTTTTGCTTTGGCTTTTTTTTCCCCCTTCATGTATGTATAGTAATGCATAATTATATAATTACAAAATACTCTATGCATTATATCATATAAATATGTTATTATATTGTTATAATATGTAGCAAATATTATAAAATAAATCACTATTAAATTATAAAATATATATTCTATACCTGCTATAGAATGATGTAATAATACTTTTTCTTCACATATGGAAATCAATTTGCTATAACTATTGCTTTAGTTGTGTCTACACTAGATTTTATTTTAAATCAAGAACATATGGATTTTGAGTACTCTCCGATCCACAGAGTGTGATGACTTCTGTCCTGAGTATCTCTAAGTTCTCAGCTCTTACATTGAAAACTAAGGTCATGTATTCTCCTCCCAAATGTTTTTGTCCTCATTTTTCTTTCAAACCCTTTCAAGAGGTTGGCAAATGACCACAGTCACGAATTACTCCAATCCCCAACTTCAGGACAATGGACAGTGGTTGGAACAGCATCTAGCCCCATGTTAGGTGCTATAATCATTGTCTCCTCAGTCATGAACCACTTGATCAGGGAACATGGTACAGCTCTACCATTGAAGGGCTTAACTACTCAGCTCTCAACTCCTACTGCTTTTCAAGCATGTCTGAAAATAATATATTTAATTTTACAATGAAAGTTTCATCATGAAAATAAGGGAATAAGAAACTGAAGGTTACTCTGAAGACAGACTATCTGCAGCCTTGGTTAGGTGTATACTGAGTACAGCTGAGACTGCAGTGCTCCTGAAGAAGTCTGGATGTAAAAATAAACTTTACAGAGCAAAGAAATTCAGTGTTCAAGGATGCATTTCATAAATAAGATATTAATTTCTACTCAAAAAGAGACATACCATAACCTTAAACCTATCCAAGTATAGAAAACATCCTATTTGGGGAAAGGAATGTCAGAATTTCATTACATAAATAGTCATTAAACTAAAACAGAGATGTAATGCAACATAAAATACAGGTCGTAAACACATACTCCACAATGCATTTCATTCCTATTTCATTTTCTAGATTCACATCCAAAACCTAAATGTAGTTACTGTTGTGTGAACTTAACAAAGACAAGCATTAAAATCTTTTGTTGTTTTTTCGAAAGACAAATTGAAATACAAAGTAGACGGGTTAAAATCTAAAAAGACCTTGTATATTTGGGTACGCTGTCACTTGAGGATGCACATATAAATGCTTTCTTTCAAAATATACATTACAGCCAGTGCATATGTATGAAAGAAATAATATATACTTACACAGAAATGTATTTTCCTAATTAATAATTTTCAAAATTAATAATGAGTTATTTTCTCTTAATTGTCTTTTGAAACACATAAAGTAAAATTGCAGAAAAGTGTAATTATAAATTATTTTTAAACTACAAAACACCGCACCTACCGGTATGTGGCTATGGCATAGGACAGGTAAGAAATGGATCTTCGTGAAATCACCTCGCTGTTCTACATTGACAAAGAAAATGGATAAAAATGCATGATGAAAGGCTGTATAACAAATTTTATAGTTGTATTGGTTTTGCATGGCCTGGTTTTTGGTAGCAGGGGGGCCACAGAGTGGGGTCCTGTGAGAAGCTTCTGGAAACTTCCACCATGTCCAGCAGAGCCAATCTCTGATGGCTCTGAAAGATGGACATGCTGCTGGCCAAAACTGGGCCAATGAGAGAGGTTGGTAACACCTCTGTGATGACAGATTTAAGAAGAAAATCAAAACAAAGTCACTCAGTTTTTGCTTCTAGTCAGAGAAGAGAAGGAGGTGAGAACCTGTGAGGGAAAACAACACGTAGACACCAAGGTCAGTGGAGAAGGAGGGGCAGGAGGTGCTCCAGGTGCCGGAGCTGAGGTTCCTCTGCAGGCCGTGGTGATGACCATGGTGAAGGAGCTGTGCCCCTGCAGCCCATGGGGATCCACGGGAGATGGAGAGATCCACCCGCAGCCCGTGGGGGAGGTGCCCACACTGGAGCAGATGGATGCCTGGAGGAGGCTGTGATCCAGTGGAAGAGCTGGTGGAGAGAGAGGGCCCTGCTTCCAGGCTGGAGCAGCCTGTCCTTGGAGTGCTGCATCCCGTGGAAGAGAGAGCCACAGCACAGCAGTTTTGGGAGGGCTGTGTGCCCGTTGGAGGGGCTCACGTTGCAGCAGACGCGGTAGGGCTGCTGCTCCGGAGAGTGGACCCATGTTGGAGAGGTTCATGGAGAGCTGTCTCCCATGGGAGGGACCCCACGGCCTCACAGAGGAAGACTCCTCTCCTGGAGCAGCAGAAGAGAATCTAGGTGATGGATTGACCAAAACCCCCATTCCCTGTTTCCCTATGCTGTTGGTGGGAAGGAGGGAGGGGTTGGGGGGAAAGGTGTTTTAAGGGTTTATTTTACTTCTCCTTATCCTCCTCTGGTTCTGCNGTTTTGGGAGGGCTGTGTGCCCGTTGGAGGGGCTCACGTTGCAGCAGACGCGGTAGGGCTGCTGCTCCGGAGAGTGGACCCATGTTGGAGAGGTTCATGGAGAGCTGTCTCCCATGGGAGGGACCCCACGGCCTCACAGAGGAAGACTCCTCTCCTGGAGCAGCAGAAGAGAATCTAGGTGATGGATTGACCAAAACCCCCATGCCCTGTTTCCCTATGCTGTTGGTGGGAAGGAGGGAGGGGTTGGGGGGAAAGGTGTTTTAAGGGTTTATTTTACTTCTCCTTATCCTCCTCTGGTTCTGCTAGCAATAAATTCACTTTGTAACTTTAAGTCAAGCCTGTTTTGTCCATGAAGTGTTTCTCACAGTCCTTATCTCAATTAAGGAAGCCTTTGTTAATTTTTTTTCCCCTCTCTCCTCTGCCCAGCTGTGGCAGGGGAGGGTGTGCAAGCAACTCTCATGGGTGCCTGGCATCGGGCCTGTGCCAGACCACGACAGTAGTCGAACTCATTGGAGTGGACTACATTTCCCCTTTGCCAAACTCTCCTTGTTTTTCATGCATAGAGATGATCATTTATTTTTCAGTAAAAGTACACTGGGTGCTGTGTTTTTGTCTCTAATCTGAGAATTTTAGTGTGTCGCCAAAAACACTCTCTGAAATGTCTTGTGTCTGATCTTTATTTTAATTGAAACAGGCTGGTAAAGTAATGCTCATACAAGCTGCTAATGTGTGTGTAGTTTATCTTCATTTAATGAAATGTCAGGTTTAGGACAGGAGGATCGGGGAGTTTCCTAAGCTGTGAGGAATTTCAGAGTAATGAGATTGTGTTTCCAACATTGCCAGAACTGTTTGAACTTTCTGAAGTAGTCAGAAGGGCTGTACATGAGGTGAAACACTGCCTCCTTACTATTTGTTACCCTTTAATTCTGAAAGGCAATTCTGAAAGGTGTGCTGTCACTGATTGGCGTGTACAATTCACACTAAGGCCACTGGGAGCTGGTACACAAATCAGCATCAGTGGATGTTCCCAAATACACCCTGCTCTCAAAATAATTGAAAAACATGGTTTTACTGTATAGTTCTTCACGACAAAAAGAAAAATAACCCCTGCCCACAATGATTCTATTTCATTTTTTCCCCTTAGAAAATGCCAGAAATGTCAGTGTATGACCTTGCATGGGGCAAGGCACACTGCCGAATGACAGGCTTGAAAAACAGCTTGCTGTGCTGCTACCTAATTCCTGCAAAAGAGGGAGAGAAATTAAAAGGCAAACAGCTGATAATTTCTGATTACATGGGGAGGAAACGTCTCATTTTGATGCTCTTTTCTGTCATAGAATTATAGAATATCCCCAGTTGGAAGGCACCCACAAAGATCATTGAAGTCCAACTCCTGGCCCTGCACAGAACAGCCCCAAGAATCCCACAATGAGCCTGAGAGCATTGTCCAAATGCTTCATGAACTCTTATAAGGCTTGGTGCTGTGACCACTGCCCTGGGGAGCCTGTTCCAGTGCCCAGCCACCCTCAGGATGAAGAACCTTTTCCTAACACTCAAACTAAAATATCCAATAGCCCACCCCTCCTGTTGAATTTTAGGTAAAATTATTTCAGCCTTTTCTGCATGGATTATTCCTAAACGGGGGTACATGGAGATGGTTGAATTATGATATGAACTGAATAGTAGGCAAACATAAAACAAAGACATGGTGCATTGCAGCAGTACAACTGGATTCGACTACAGCAGTTCAAAGGACTACCTTACAGATTGATTCAAGAAAATGACATTTCCCCTCCAACCCCCATCTAGGTTATTTTGCCGAAACTGCTGAAAAGCAGAGCATTCTTCATCACAGGTGAAAGTTAACCCTCCTGGGTGGCAACGAGACTCTTCTTGTTATCGTCATGGTTGTTTGCATTCCATTTTCTTACCTTCGTTACTCAGAGGCATCTGTATATTTACCAATTTCGAACAATAACATGAAAACATACATGGTAAACTGAAGCTTTCAATACAGCTCCAGAAAAAATTTCCATTCCTAAGGCAGAGTGGAGTTTCAAGACTTTTGACCTCAGTATTGTGAAGTACTGTAAATGTATCCACTTACAGTATTTTCTTACCTATGAAAGGAGAAAAAAAAAAGCAAAACTGAATCTGAAATAAGCTAGAGGCATGAACTAAAATGCTATAAATACAATATATCTTTTATATCACAAAGTTCATATGATTCAAAAGAAGAGCTGTGGGGAACAGGCTATTGAACTTTCCTTGGAAGGTGACAGAAATAAATCTCCTACTCTAATTTATCAGCCATTATAGGACTAGAGTCTCTCCAGTCTGAAGATATTGAGATCTATATAGCAAGTGCAGGAAAAAGAAAAAGAAACACCCCAGAAGTTCTACCCTTAACAAACTCAGACTCACAGACTTCAAACAGGCAAGAAAAAAAGTCAATAGACTCTGTAATAGAAGAACAGTGTTCTTTAGACAGAAAAAATCTCCTATGAATGGTTATAGGTGTATATTCGTCCTTTAAACCAACGAGATACTGCGTATTTATTCTAATACCATATTTTGAAAGTGGGAGAAGTTGTAAACAGTGGTATGATGATGTGGAAGTTAAGGACTCACCACATTGGGTTCTTAGACTCTTCTCACCACTTGGGATTTTTCCTTTTATGTCCCATTGACACGGCTGAGAAGAGTACATTGGCTGAAAGGACTTCTAAGACTTATGAAACAGAATTGCTCTGTTTGAGTCTTAATCATAAAACCTTGCAGGAAACTAAAGTGCACCCAGCTTGCTGACATTTGGGGCTGGGTGGGTGTGCATGACTCTGTGGTGATGAGGGCAGATGTCCCCATCAGGACACACTGTGAACTCTGGTGCTGTCACTACAAAGAACAGAAGCCTGAGCATCTGGAGGTGTGTCACCCACACTTCTCCCCTGCAGGAAGGATCTCTCAGTACATGGTGGGCCTTGGCCAATGCTCAGCACCCAGAACGTGGCAAAGCAGGGTAACTGCTAAGTTATGAGCTACTGATTAGCAGCTTACAAGAGCTAAATAATGTTAATGATGCCATCGCCCTGTAATTAGTGTTGTGAGGTTTATGTAATGTCTCTTTCTCTTCTTATATTCATGTAATTGAGCTCTATTAAGCATTTTTAGACAACTTGTTAATTTCCTAATCAAAACATTGAAAACAGACTGTCAGATTTTTAAGTTTAATTCTACTTGGTTAGTTTCATGCATTAACGTGTTGCAGGGATGTTTGTTTTGGCTTGAGCCACTCTGCAGTCCCTCAAGTTTTGTGTCCCCTGAGCTCCTTGTGCATTTTTTAAAGATCTCAGTGTTTCAGGTAATTGGACTGGGAACTGTTTCCTGTGCACTGGTTGCAGATTAAGGAAATTAAGGGAGCAACAGTTAGAAAGGTGCATTTCTGATTTAATTTGTGCTCTGGAATGACAGAGCTATTCAATTAATTTCAGAGCACCGCTATTATTCTGGAAGACTGCCAGCCAGGGAAGTATAACTAACTTTTTAGCTGGATTTGAAACAAACAAAATAGAACAGGGAAGCAATTGGCATTGTTGTAATATAAAAGAACGGAAGGCTTGCAGAACAAGCTGACTTCAATAGGTGTTGACTTTTAATTAAAGAGGAAGTAATTATTTTAAAAATCCTTTCTTTGCAAGGCACCTGAAGATGTGGACAAAGATAGAAGATGACATGCCATTTTTTCCCCCCCAGAAAACAGGAATATGAATAAAATTATAAAAAAAAGCAACGGGAGAATTTTTACAAGTGGAGAGTAGATAAATAGGTGTAAGGAAGTACAAGTTTAAAATGATTGTTATTGCACATTTGGCAGATTAAATAGTAAAAGAGTCTGTTGTTAATGAGGATAAAGCTACTTTCTTTGTTCCCTAAGATCCATAAATGTAGTTTGTACGTCTTCTGGAAAGGAGTTTGAATGAATATGTATTAGACATTTGGTTGATGTCATTTGATTATCTTTCTCTCTCCTTTATACTGAAGAATATTAGCAATGAAACTGGAGAACTGTATTAGTGGGTCACTGATTGTCTCAAAAGCAGGAATGCTGTAGAATGCTTTGCCATTGCTGTCCTGCCTTGGATTGGGTTGAAGTTCGAACAGCATGCAGCCAACAGAATTTTATCTAATGTTTATAACATCAGCCATTGTCTGAAATAAAAAATTCTCGGGGTTTCCCTAAATTTTCTCAACCAAAATAAAAGATCATTTTCCTTTAAATTCATAAATACTGAAGAGACTCAAAAAATTACAGTAGGCATATTTAGTTTTGATAGATGCATTATGACTTGGTTCAATTCGAATTTTAAAGGAAGATACATTTGGTACTCTGAAAGAGTTAAATTTTATAAAGTAAGCAATGTATAGAAGTACCTGAAGGGAGAGTGTTAAGAGGATGGAGCCAGGGTCTTTTCAGTGGTGCTGAGCAATAGGACAAGAGGCAACAGACCAATTGGTACCCAGGAAGGAAAACTGAAATCTCCATGAATTTTTAAATCTCCAAGATTTAAGACTATCAAGAATCTATATGTCAAGGAAGGAGAAAAAAAAGGGATGGGGAAAGAACACTCAGCAAATCAGCCCAATAAAAATACCAGGAATAAGCTTTAGGTTTATGAACAGGAAAAGAACAATTAGCAAGCTATATCTTAGCTATCAAGTAACGTAGGGCTTAAGCAAGAACTGCCAGAAGTCAAGCTGAGAGCTGAGACCTTGCAACAAAATAAAAGAAACAGCTAAAGAAACAAAAATAGATGATAAAAAGTGGGGTTCCTAAGCATAGAACCAGCATGGATAATCTAAGCAAGTCTCCAAAATCAAATTAATACTCCCAGTTTTCATTATGAAAGCTTCAAAGACATAAAGGCAAGATGCAAAATGAAAACAGGTGTGTTGAAATGACCGTGTTAGAACTGAAAGGAAAACTCCAGGAACTCTACAGAAACCTGAAAGGTGTAGCAAAACAAATGTTAATTCTGGTAACAAAAATCTCAACTAACTCTAATTTGGGATTAGTGGATATAAAAGGAAAAAGTATTTAAAGCAATAAAAAAAGGATGAAGAGATTGAGAAGTTATTACATCTGGCAACCTGATGTCTAAAGCACGTATATTTTTGGAATCAATTTTGAAGGAAATATTGCAAACTGAGATATAAAGGGGAAAGGAGGATAAAATGTAACATAGTTTACCTGAAACAAATTGGCTTCCGTCCCTGAAATTCTTGCATCTCTGGGTTTTCAACATTTGATCTAGTGAAAGAACATATGTCATTAATTAAAACGCAGACAAGGAAGAGTTAAAGGAATGGACTGTAACATGTAATTGCTGGGACTGAAGGGGACGTGTTAGACTTGAGCTATTACCAAGGATTAGATTTTGTTTAATATTTTTGCATTTAGTCTACCCAAAAAAAACTAAAAACAAAAACTAAAGGAAGGCCATGATTTCTCTGTAAAAATATATATCAGAAAAAATATTAACAGCACAGAAGATGTATTAAAAAAATAATAATTTGAAAATTCAAAATATATAGAAAATGTTTTTAAGAGCAATTTACTGGAATTAAAAGGTTTCTAATTCTTAGAGTTTTGGATATTTGGGATGTAGAACAGCTTTCCAGTAGCCATCGCTGAAGATTTTAAAAAAGCCAAAGGAAGTCCCTAATAATTTATAACACTATCCTCTGCAAGATTATGAAAGTCACTGTTTGTGCATTATTTGTGGTGGCAGGTGGTTAGTTTTGCTCACTTCAGAGGTCCTGTGCAGTCCAAAGCACCTTAGTGCAATGGCCTAACAACTTTACAGCTCTGAAAGAAAAAATATGTTGCAGTTTTATACCAGCTCTGACTTTAACTCTGGCTTTCCAGCACTGGACTGCTAAGTCTAAAGGCATTTGTCTTCCATGTGCCATAGGACAACACAGCTTTCATCTGTATCTGAGCTGCCTTCCAACTCAAAGTACTGGGAATACCATTTTGTGACACAGCACAAGCTCACATGCTTCAGTTAGAGAAGCAAAAGTTGGGTTTATTTTAAAATTTTTCAGAAGATACAGTTTTTGTGAATATGAATGATGAAGATGAATAGCATTGACACGTAAGTACAAAATTTGATTGGACAACAGCACATGTAAATCAGAAAACCAAGGTCTGAAATGCAAATCAAAGCCACATGACTGATGTGAAAAAAACCCAGAAATAAGTATAAAAATCTGCCAGAGAACAATAAAGCTTTTCAGTTAAAATTCCCTAAGCACAAGCCAAGACCAGAAGTGATTAAACTCATATGTTCTCAAAATGATGTTTTCCAAACTATTAGCATCTTAAATTTCATCTCCGGGGTAGAGTGAAAAATGAGCCAAGTCTTTTAAAACATACTCCTTTAATGTATTTAGATATGGCACAAAAGAAATTAATTTCTTTCTTCAAGTGATTGGCAGCACCAATAAAAGACATACTCTGACTTTTAAGAGAAATGCTTCTTACAGTTGTAAAATTGCATTTCTCAGTGTCTGTATGCATTTTTTTTTTAAAAGAGGCCTCTAATGTTAACAACGGTTACATCAAGTAGAAGATTTAACCTGATTAAACAAGCTCCTTTCAGGCTTTGAGAACTGATTGTTGAAAAAGCTTTGCCCCAACTCTACAGCATCTTTGTACAAGTAGAATTTTTTTCTTTATCTTTCACCCAGGGTGTTTCTCAGAAAGCAAATCAGGCTTTGATCCCGAAGCCAAGTGATGGTGATGGTTTCCAGTGTCAATTCACTGATGGCAAGTAAAGCATATGATGGCATTTCTCTCTTTCCCTCTTTGAGGGCACATAAAGTGATCTCTTCATTGTCTTTGGCCAACAGTTTAGTTTAGTTTGTCAAAACTGAACACCTTTGAGATCTCATGTGTCAGTAAGGTCTGGTAGAAATTATTCAGCAATGTTATTTACAGGAAGGTAAAGACAGGAAAATAGAAATGTAATAAAGAGAAATTTCACATCTTTAAGACACAAGGTGTGGTGGTGCATCCTTCCACCACACCATCCCCCAGGCCTGATCTAGGATCTCAGGAGCTCCTGACAAGCTTTGACCAGACCATTTGGGGGGTGACGCATCTCTGGCTGTACCAGAGGCTTTTGCATGATCCGGGTGGTAACAACATTGAGTGCAACAGGAACATCAGCTGCCCAACCAAGGTGGGGAACAAAGGATAATCAGTCATCCCTGATGGCTTGTTGTTATCACAAATCTATAATAAATCATTGTCATAGCTGTAGTAAATCCTATTTAATCACTTTACAATTTTTAAATTAATGAATGATTAAATGCTGCTAAATCCTTTTGCACCCTTATCTTTTGTATTTGCAACTTTGCTCTTTTTAACCACGTAAATAATTCTAAATTGATTCCTGTCTGATTTTCATTTGTATGCTTCATCCATGTACTAAGTAATAAAGTGAACCTCATCATTAAAATCTGTAAATTCAAAATTCATATTAAAACCTGCTTTTTGCCAGTACCTTTAACAATGATTCTTTAAGTGGCCAAAACCTCTCATTAATGACACAAGGCTATAAGAACACATGTAAATTAGCTCAAAAGTGCAATGAGCCTTAAAATATGAACTACCCCTTAATATGGTGTTTTCTCCATGTAAATGAAGAAGAAAGGGACCTGCTTATTGTTTTTCGCTTTGTGGTGTAATTTTTAGTGTGTTGTACAGAAATTTTCAAAATTTTTAGATGTATTTTGTGTCTGCTTGTGCTATGAGTATGTATTCTTGTGAAATAAGGGTGGGAGATATTAAGGAAATGTCACTTCAGGAAAAAAAATGGAGAAAAAGCAACGCTGACAAGTATTAAAAAATTGCATAGGAGCTCAAGACCATCTCTGCATGAAATTTGACATACCTTAACTCTGCTAGACACCACAATGGTTAAGAATAGAAAGCAACAGTTATCTAAGCACTAAAAGCTGTCTTCAAGGCGACAATTTGAAAAACAGAAAAGATATAGTGTTATTTTCTTCCTTCTTCCAGAGCTTTGGGAAGACTTTCAGTGGTGCTATTCAGGACATGAAAGCAAGGTGCTGCAGGGAAACAGGCAGGAGCAAGTCCTCCTCCAGCCTGTGCTTCTTCTAGTCTGTGAAGTTCTGTTCCTTTCATAATGAAAAGATTTTTTCTTGGAATCTGATGCAATACATAACAGAGGAACAAGGAGAGATGGAAGAAAGGAAAAACCACCCCACCAGCAGCAAAACTGAAATTAAGAAAAAAATTCCCATTTGGTGTAGCGTGTGTGTGGTAAGAAAGCGTTCTCAAGCTTGTAGGCATGAATCTGAAGACTGATGTAACTGCCTTTTCATGCACTTCTCATCAGGAATATATTGGTCAGTTCAGGAACCAAAAGGCCTAATTGTAAATCACCCTTTTTAGCAGAGATTCTGGCTCAGTAGCTCAATGTGGCAGCACACGTGTAGTACAAGGGGATTGCATGTATGTCCTCCTGCCTAAACAAGTAAATCTTATTAAAATGTCTTCATCTTCTTCTATTCTTTTTCTTATTTTTAATGACAAACAAGAGTAAAATTCCAAATATGCCATTTTCAGTGTTGCAATTGAACCAATAAAGCTGCAAAAGCTCCACTGTCAGGATCTCCGAAAATCAGGGCTGCTTCAGAAATGGAAATGAAGGATATTTTCTTGGACTTCAAGTTTCTGTCATATAAATTCCTTACTCCTTGTGCCTGCTTTAAAAGCTCTCCTAATGAATGTGGAAAACAGAGGGCAGAGTTATGCCACAGGGCTGTTCCCATGCAAACAGCAATGGTGGGATTCCTCTCTAACTCAGCACAAGCTAACTCACCATCAGAGTCTTCAAAATTCCTATCAGGAGCATGCACGAGAGAATGTGCTTAAGGAAACGAAATTAGAAATGAGGCCTATGCCATTATCATTTTTCATGCCTTTAAAAAGATAATATAAACACTACTATACAGAGTAATTTGGATGCATTTTTTACTATGCCTGGCTTTCTCAGAGGCTGTAAAATCTCTTTTTCATGAGCAACTATAGACATGGATTTCACAGAAAACAAATTTAAAAGAAAAAGATAGAAATCTCTGCTGTTTCAGATTACAAAAGTATTTTGGAGATATTCGGAAGTAATGGAGATAACAGAAGAGTCTTGGAAAGCCTGATACTTAGCCATCACCCTTATTAAGAAAACAAATACTACCTGATCTAGTAAATTTACACTGCAGCAATTATGGAAATGGGACAGGTTTATTTTCTTTCAATATTTTAAAGTGTTTTCTCAGTCGTATTTATTCAAAATCTTCATGCTTCTCTGCCTCTAGCTGTGAAAAGCAGAGAACAGAGTAATGTTAAAGAAAAAAAATCGTTTGTCTCTGACTTGTCACAAAGACAAAATTTTGACCATTTTTTCTTTGCTTCAAATATTTAAGCCTGAAATCCATTCCTGTCCTTTCTTTGTTCTATTCAAACTTTTATCATACAGGGACTCTTAAACTTTGCTGAAAGGCTTTATTGGCAATGTGCCAGGTCCCCAAGTCTGCAGCTAAATTAAATAAAATAAAGCAGATTGTCTCTGCTCTAATACAGAAAGACTGTGTGACTCAGCTTTATAACACATCAAGTTGCCTACTGAAACTATTCCAGGAAATACATAAACACAAGCTTAAATTTCTGTCTGGAGCTTGATCATGTTATTCCCTTTGCCTTTAGTGGGATTAAACCATGTGTTCATTGCTTGTGATTAAGCACTTTCCTGCCTTTTGCTGCTTTCTTCTGTCAGTGCAATGGGCCTTCACCCACAACCATCGGGTGCACGAGCAGTGAACATCAGCCCCCGAGCCTTGCAGAACACATGCTGCAGCTAAATTCACCCTGTGCCACGAGTGGGGCCTGTCCTTTGCATCCCTGTGGTGTGCAGCACATGGCCTGAAATCAGAGAGCCCTCGTTAGCGTGCACCTCAAATCCTTCTCTGCAGACATGCCCTGGTTCTTTCTTAAACAAAAGCTAAGTGTGCAGAGAGATACCAAAATCATCCCAAAACAGAGCCACACAGAAACAAGGTGCACTCATACAGTAAGGTTTATCTGGCACTCCCTGAGCTGTACCAGTTACGTGGTTGCATTTGCATTCTTTGTTCTTAGATTTTCGGGTTTTTTCCTGTTCCATTTTCTGACCTCTGCTTCATTTTCATTTTCCACCAATATTATCCCGTATCCACACAGCTGCAACGTTTTTGCACACTGCACACACACTTAGAATCAATAGACAAAAATCCCAGAAACGCTTCAAAACAGAAAACTTTTGAAAATAATACGTTGAATTCAATTAACTGAAAAACAGAGCCCTTGAATAGCTGTTCCAAAGGGATATGTTTTTGAAGACCAACACAAAGCTTACAAAAATTGATTCTCCAAAGGTCACTTTCATCTTATTTTTCCAGTAGTTGCAGAAAACAGAACACTCTACATCTCTAAAATAATTACAGAGAAAAATAAAAGTATTCCTAGGTTCTTGATGCTGAGAGTAAAACTGTCTTTAGAGACAAAAATAATTGTAATTCATGAAAAACCACTTAAATGAGCAGTAGGTAATTCTTTGAAAGAGTTCTCGACCTTCCTGTACTACTTCAAAACATTCTTTGGGTGTTTTAGAGACCTGAACCCACTCTACTGGTTTTCTGGCTAATTTATAACTAAATTTTGAAACCTACTTCTGCAATTTCCAGATACATAGGTCCTCATAATAGATTTTTGTTTCTTTGCCTTTTGGTTTACTTGTATCAAAGACCAGTTTTAAAAAAAAAGTTATTTATTTGTGTTCATAACAAGGGTTTCCAAAGTGTTCCATGTACTTTCATTAAATTTATGATCTATAATCACGAACTAAATCACTGCCCTCATCCTCGTGCATGCAGGGACACGTTTGTGGGCAATACATGCAGAGAGAATTGCGGGATGAAAAGAGCTCTGGCTCTTCAGGCAGAGCTCACAAGACAAACTGCAGTGGCTCCCCATGGGAAGCTCAGTGCCCCCACGCCGGGGACTGCCAGACCCTGGCATTCTGCAGGGAGCTGTGTCCCTGCCTGAGCTCGTGTGCTTCCTGCAGAGTCTTCATGTTCCCACAAGGAAAGTTGAAGAAAGCTTTCTAGAGAACCAGGGCAAGGTCTGGATTTGAGTGTTGTGGCCGTCCCTGAATTTCTGACAGTGAAAACTGGGCGCTCGCCACAACCACTCTCATACCAGCTCCAGGTAGTCCACTGGATAACGAAACAAGTTTGAGAGGCAAAAGTCTGTGACACTGAGTCTCCAGTCTGATAGAGTCCTTACTTGACCTTGGGTAAGTCACTTAAATATTTATCCAAATCTTTATCTTCCTATTTGTGCGATGGAGTAGTTGCTTGCTTCTCATATGGGTGAGTATTAAGAATTTCAGTGCACTTAGTGATAATGGAAGCCGTTAAGTACCTAAATCAGCAACTCTGCATTGATCTATGATCCATCTGTTTAAAAAGAATACCTTACAAACATAATCAGCAAAATATCTTTTGACCTATTTTGGGAATGCTTTTGCAATTATGGGGCTGAAACTAACAAGTTACTTATGTTTCCAAGGTAGATTTGTACTTAACGCTTTTCACATATAGACTAGTTATTCCCAAAAATACAACTGGTTTTATTCCTTTCAAAATAAAGTGCTATAAATACTAGTATCATTTTTTATATCATCCACAAAGGAATCCAACCCATGTCATGACTCACATGGAACTTATTCAGAGCATTCACAAGTCTTCACATGTCTTCCTATTGTCCCTTTTTATTCACTCTATTATCTAAATTATGCACGTTTTTTAAGTGCTGTGATGTAATTTTTTCCTGCCTTGAATAATTGGTTGCTCCTTTCTGAAGATTTGTGTGCTGAGCTGAAGAGGCCAGAGCTGGACACAATCAATTAATATATTATTATTTTTTCTTTCTGCAGGTTCAAAAACATCTTACTATATGACTTGTTTTCTGATGGCTTCAGACATACATAAGCACAAAGCCTAAATTCAGCTTTTGAGGTTGTTACACAAGCAAAAAGTCACATTAAAGTCACATCAAAAATTACACTCCTGATAAGCCTTTTAAAACATATCCTAATTTAAGGGAACACAAATTGTTCCTTGTAACACTCACCTCTAGAAACTGCTTCTCTAACAGATGAAAGAATGAAATGTAAATAAATTGTGTCTGAATACTTAAGATGTCATTAACATATTTCACTGTGTTTTAACATCCCCGCAACTACTCACAGGGCCTTTGAGATAGTTGCCTCCTATGTCTTTGTCACCACAAAATAATTCTTGCACACGGTGCACATTAAGCTTCTGAAAGCCCAAAGGACAAAGGAACAAAACAGTTTCTGTTTCCCCTTATTCTGCTTTTCTCCAAGGGCAATGGCATAAATTAGCACAGCTACACAAGAGCCCACAGTCACCAAAGCAATACAAATTGCTCGATCGCCCTTCTCAGACCAGCTCACCAGAGCTGCGACCCAGCAGGTGCGCTGTGACAGCATTTATAACAGGATAGCTACAGCAAGGATAGTGAGACAAGTTTAGTTAATTAACTAAGTACAGCACCAATTCCAGAGAGCACTGCCTCAAATATCCCTGTCAGGGAATTCTTTAGATCTTGGAGTATCAGCTTTCCCTACTTGCTACTAGGTTTTCTTTTCTTAGTACATCAGAGCACCACACACCCTCTGCAACCCCACTGGGAAGCAACTTTTCAGCTCTGGTTTGCAGTGCAGATCAACACCACACAGGTTATCCCTTCCCAGCTTAGTCTTGTGCTGCTTCCACACACTCATCCTCTAATAATGGTGATTCCCACAGTCTTCTCTCTATCTGAATGTAAGTTTTAGCAGTGCTGAGTGCAAGTCTTGCTTATGATTTTTAGGACTTTATAGAGCTGCTTTCCTTCTTTCCTTTTTTGATTTTCAACCTAAAATTTAGGTTTACCCAGGATTTTACAGGAAGTAATTTATTAACAGTTGAGACTAAATTTCATGTTTCTGTCAGGAGATAAACTTCTACGTCATGGTTAGGACCATTTTCCCCTGTGCAAGAAGACGTGACTTATTCTGAAAGCATCTATTCAACCCTTTCATTGCAAGGACAGTTGCCCTCTTGCCAGATGGAATGAAGCTCAGTCAGGAAAGCACATTTCCACCTAAATTATTTATATCTCTTCTAAGAAAATTTTATTGAATTGAATTTTATGGAAGTTTAAAGATTGCTTTCAGAAACCACTTAAGTTAGAAAATCATTACATATCTAAACAGTCTGGCTTTGCTGTAGTGTGCTTGCAGGCAGAGGGGCAGATGCTGACTGACTTTTATTGGTTTTCAACCAAGCCTTTGCCATATTATCATGGCATTTGCTATATTGTCACGTGAAATTAATTTGCTTAAAATGCAGACGTCAACTAAGTTATCAATAATTTTGATTTTTTAAAAGCAAGCGTAGTCATTAGAGTGTTACAGTGTGTATGTAAAGCCAGTGTGGTACATTGACGGCAGCTATGAGAGAGAAACAACTTCTGAAACCATCTGAGAACTTTTCCAGGTTTGTGATCAAACCCTACAGAGTTTTTCCAGGAGAAGAAAAACTCACATGATTTGGAATATTGTCACAAGATCTCTTGGGAAAACAAGATGATTAGACTTAGTCATCTGTTTTTGCAGTGAAACAGGTTAGGAATATTTACATAAACTGCTGGGTTATTATTAGAGAAAAGATCATAACTTCTTAAACTCTTAGAATGTTTTTGGAGCAATTTTGTGACCAGGTTCCCTTTCTTAGAGGAAAATATGACTCCCTTCAACATCAGTCAGAAGTTTCCCAGAGTAAGTAAATATACCTTTATGTGTACATACAAAGATTAAAATCAAGATGTTCTGTAAAAACCATACGAGTTTCAAATACTTTGGTGCAATAAAAAGGTGGAACAAATTGTCTAAGAAGTTCTGCAAGATCAAGCCTTTATTGTCTGTTTGTAAAACTAAAATATTTTCAGCATTTTCATGACATATGAGAATGGAGTACACTTTAGTATGAATCAATATAATTTTTCATTGTCACATGCAATGGGCCATATTATTTACATTCATTCAACTAACAAGACCAGTCTGCAACAATATAATTTTCCAGTTCAGTAATTTTCTTTTTTAACAACTCTTAACATTAATAAAGCTGTACCCACAAAAGCATTAGATGTATTGGACATAAAATAAACTACATTTTAACAACCTCAGCAGACGTTGCCAAGTCCTGAAGTCAGCCAGGACAATGTGCTGCACAGTCTCAGTGCAGAAAATAGCATTAGAGGAAGCAAGAAAGATCTTGTCATTAATGCCGAGATGATTTACTTGAGGTGCTTTTGTGGAACTGTGCTCCAACTCTCTACGTGTCCCTGAGCTCCTTGGGTGAGACACAGGCTCTGTCACACTTTCACTGCTATCAGAAGAGTTCCTCCAGTGGGTCTACAGCTGCTTCTTACTACCATTTAATTGTATGTCATGTGGGGTCAATAATTGCACACACTATGGCTAACTGCAACAATTTCAATCCCAAAAGTCTTAAGCAATGTTCTCCTTTCTAGGCTGTGAAAGCAAGGCAAGCCTTCCTGTAGCACACCCCAGGCCAGTTCCCAGGAAGTCTGTTTCCTTCGGCAAGAGGAAATCCCAGTGTATTTTCAGCTGGCTGCATTACCTCACTGGGCTTCCAGCAGGCATACAAAGAGGCATTTCCCAAATATTGTGATAAAACACACAAGCAAACAGACAGTCAGGCAAAGAGAAGGTCATGAGCTTCCAGGCTGCAGTACAAAGAGCCACAGATGCTTTTTCATATCGACATATCCACAGGGTGAAGCACACTCATCTGCTGTTCCCTACATCCCAGGGACAGTGTCAGCCCTGAGGAAGATTCTCACCACTACGTTCTTTCACTCACACTGTGTTCATAGTTTGGTTTTGGTTCTGTCCCGTGACATGTTCAGTGTCAAACAGAAATTCACTTTATGCTGTGACTGAACTCCAGCTATGCCTTGGCATTGAACAGCCACTGTCTCTCGTGAGATACTTCTTCCCCACACAAAGAAGCTCTATAAGAGATAACAATTTAAGTCCTTTGTGCTAGGGTTTTCTCACCCTGTAGAAATGAAATCACAGCAAAACAAACAAACAAACAAATAAATAAATGTGGTAAAAGGGACTTCTCCTTAGGAGAATGTGGGAATTGCAGGAGTTTATCCCACGTGCAATGGGATAAATCGGATAAATGAGTGGAGGCTTTTTGGATTAGATTTCTGAACATAATAGGGCAGGCCGTGGAATTTACAGTGATTATATTTCTATCTGGGATGGCTAATATGTGAACATATTTTTATAATTAGAGAGACTAAAAAAATTTTCAAAGAGAAAGAACAATTTGCAGCAGTTCTGACCCACAGCATCCAACTGGACAAAAGAAGAAAGAGCATGTATTTTCCTTAATAAATCTTTAGTTTGAATATGCCTGTACTTCTAAGAAAAAAGGAATAATTTCAGCTTCCTGTCAGTAAAATGCAATCTTTTATAAGAAGCTGAATGCTTAAGTGCCAATTTCAGTAAATGAAAACTCTTTACAAAATCATAGCTTTTTTTTTTCAAAGTCTAAGGCGGGAGTAACAGATGTCAGCATCTTACATTGAAAGATAAGAAACCAGGAAAAAATGTAGAAACCTACCTTTTAAGAAATAAATTCTTGAATAAAAACCATTTTCTAACAACCACTTCCCCCTGCCCAATTTCAACCTTAAATTGAAGAGTAAATGAGGAAAAGAACAAAACCAAAGAAGCTGTGTTTAGGAATCTTGGGAGTTCAACTAATTTTCATTGCATGGCTGACAGGCCCCCAGTAAGAGAGAAAAGCAGGTAACTCCTCTGTGCAGGTGAACTGAAACTCCAATTCTTTAGCCATGTGAGTTAGCAGTGCTGGATAATATCCAGGGAAATGACTTTGTCTCAGTCTCCCTGATTTAGCTGTGAGATATTTTAGCTGGCTTTGTGCTTCCATGACATATTTGTATTTCAATAAAGCTTTATGAATGGAGGCTCAGCCAAGATTCTCCAGTCTCTTTTATGCATTCTTGTGCTCATCAGCACTTTCTCTGCTGAACAATAAAACAGCAGAACAACAAAGTCACAATTTTCTGGTTTATTGCCATGTCATTAAATTTGTCACACTAAAGACCACTTTAAAGGGTGGGCATTTTGATTCTTTTGAAATAGGTTTGAAGTAATTGATCAAAATGTTACATGAATTTCAGGTTCCCTTAAAAAACAACAGAGGATGTTTTCTTCCTCAGTCCCAGAGACTGACTTTATTCTCCTGCATCCCTACAGCAGCCCCTCAGCACACATATGCACCGAGTGAGGCAGACAACCCGTAAAACAGCTGTTAATCACCTTCAATAGCCCAGCTGCCAGAGAGTTTGTTTATTCAGGGCACACTATTCCAAACTGCACTTGTGGCTTCAGGACCTGGCCAACATCATGACACTGCCATATTTCTAAATTACTTTCCCTTTTGCTTTATAGAAGTCCATTCCTGATATAACTCCTCAGAGCCTGAGAAACTCCTGCCAAGGGCTAAAGGTTAGTTTTAAATAAACTGACAACACACCTGCTACCTTGGTCCAGATGTAGTTTATTTTACTTCTTACTACACAGAAATCAGGTTATGTCCTGTGAGGAGTTTGTCAGTGCAAATGGGAGCTGCAGTAAGGTCAGACCTGGTATTTCCTGAAAACTACTGGGACATAAAACAATCCTGACCAGTCAAGCCAGAGATGTGTGACATTAAAGACTGCTGGGACTAAAAGCAGTGCACTCTTTCTTACAACTTGAAAAATCCCTTTCAGATGTTCAGTCCTGCCACATTCTGCCTGGTGACAGAAGCAGAAAAATCTATGCATAGAGAAGGCACAGTCTGTGTTGAACCTCATTTATTGGAAATAAAAAAATTTGATCTTTCTGTCTGGCTCAGGAGAGGGAGAAAACATTCACGTTCATGTCCTACACTTTGGGCTTGATCTTTCTCTTCTGCCTGGGGAATAGAGTTTTAGCTAAGCTCTGCACAGGGAACCAGTCAGGATAATGCTTTTAGCATGTTTCTATGTATATTTTACAGTAATGGGGCTTTGAAAGGCAGCAGTGTGATATGTTTTGCTCTGCTGGGAAAATGTATTTTTTTTTAATAGGTGTATTCTGCATTTGTCTATAGTATTTTCTATGGAATGTAACCAGTTTTGACCATGTGACTCAGGCAGTTTGCTGGAGTCAGCAAATGACCTCTGTTCTAAGGTCCTATAATGCTTCTTTTATGTGTGTGTGTGTGTGCATACAATCACAATCACATCTATTTTTCTCAGTTAATGCTCAGCCGTGGAAAGTTGTGGTAGAGAAAAGGAATTCCTTTACCTGTAACAATACATGGCTTTTACTATAGTGTTTCAGAAACTAGGTTTTATGTGAATTGACTGAAGAGTAATTTTTTACTCTACATCTACAGAAATCATTCCTTCTCAGTTTCAAAACAGATTTTTCAACACTGTGCTTTGACACCTTCCTCAGAATTTCTATTCAGTACAGTGACAGCTCAAATACTATGTTCATTGGGAGGTGGAGAGACACCATTTTCAGAGACTGACATATAGAAAGAAGTAGCAGTGATTATGTATGCTTACATGATTCTTTTCTAACTCACTCCACATGGTTTCCACACTACCTATTGTATTCTTTAATGATAAACAAGCTATTGAGTCTTTTCTTTTCCTTGGCAGCACATTTAGCAATCCTAAATGCCTAGAACTGAACAATTGCAAAGAAAACTCCTCCTCATCTTGAAGGCTTTGGGTGTCTCAGGACTTCCTTTTCTTACATGGGGTTGTTTCAAATAAATAGGATGTTTGTTTCTGGAAAAGGATGTGGAAGTATTCATTGCCCAGAGAAGCAGAGAGGTTTCTTTTCAAGCAGCGATCTACATTTGGGAGTAAAGAACTCTGTAGGCCTTGCAGGAGAGGGCCCTCTTAGGGAAAGCACAGTGGCATTCACCTGTCCTTTCCCTTCATAAAAATTCATCTCTTCTTGAAACAGGAGTCAGACTTGATGTGACAGTTCTGTGTAAAGTTGGGGTCCACTGCTTGTCGGGACTTGACGTGGTTGGGAACATGAAGAGACGTCACAATGATGATTTATTGCAGAATCAGTCCCATTTTATTAGAAGGGTGAGACAAGAGAGATGCTGCAAACAGCATCTCTAATATCAAAAGCAGCAACTGTTACAGTAGCAATAGTAATATTAGCAGCAACGGGGGCAGCTGCAGCAGGTGCAGATACACCAGCAGCAGGCCCAAGTAGAGGTAGTAAAAGTAAAAGTAAAAGTAGTAGTAAGTAAGTAGAAGAAGCTAGAACTTTCTTATTACAAGATCTTATATACCTTTTTAGACCAATAAGCGAATGCTATGAAATATCTTGACATATTTGCACCAATCATCACTATACATGACTTTGCCGCAATGCGTAACTTTTTAACCAATCATCATATTGCCATTAAAACTTATACTGTTACTTTCTAATTAAAGTCTACTGTCAAACTTACAATTTCTTTATTTTCTTACTTAACATAACTCTTTCTTATATAAAATATGTTTTCTACTTACTAAGAATATATTTTTACTTCTATAAGGTATATTTCTCTTAAAACTGTAAAACTACATTCTTGCTTTAAGCTGCAAAAGCTCATTGTTCCAACTCAGGCAGTCTTCGCCAAGGTCTCAAATCGAAACATGTATCCAACTCCATCTCTTCAAGCACAATGCTGTTTGTGTTCTCTGTCAGCACTTGCAAACTTTCTGTAGCTCTGTTTCCCACATCGTTGAAGAAAAGACAAAAGGACCAAGACAGGGAATGTGCATAGTCTGCTACATCTCCTACACCTGCAACAAGTCAGCCTAATGGTTGAGATACTTTTATTAACTTTGGAGAACAAATAACATGGACAAGTCATTAAGCAGTAAAGGAATGTAAGGCTAAACAGAAGCTCTGCTCTGTAACTTCCTGTCTCCTTTTCCACTGCAAGACAATCACATTATGTATTGTTTTTATAAAAGAACTGTGAATCATTCTAAATAAAGTTTATTCACTATTACCACAGAGAAAGTAAAAGCTTCTTTACCCTCAGATAACAGGACACATTCCCAGGCTGAGTTCATTGCCAGTTATGGTCCCATTGCTCTTTGTACAGCACTTCCCTTCAGCTTAACTATATCTTCTTGCTTCTGGTGATCCTCAAAACCCCCCTTTGAATTGTTCTGACTTGTAAAATGAAGTCAAATTATATTGCTCTAATCCCATGAGATGAGAATTCAGTTATGGTGGTCATAGCTGTAGTCTTTCTCTGAACCTCATCCTGCTTAGATGTATATCACAATTAAACAAAATCAAACAGAATTTTCAGAAGGTTATGGACCAGGACATACCACACTTCCCTCTTCTTCCCTACCTGTAATAAAAACATCCCTCCTTTAGCTGCATTAGCCATTTTTACTGCACAGAAAATCCTCACAATCATCCTGGGATGAATTTTTTTAGTTCCAGAGGATGAATTCCCAGAAAAAAATTTTGCTCCCAAGGAGAAATTTTGCTACTTTTCTCTATGTATTTAACCTTGCATTTTGTGTTTCTCACTCTGAAGCACTTCCATGAGATGGGCAGGGATGGGATGAGTGCTGCTCATAGAGGAGCCCACAGAGCTTCCCTGGTAGGAGGGAAGACACGGTGGTTGTGTTCTCTGGTGGCAGATGCTGTCCTCAGACACATGGACAGAGTCTGGGGGTTAAATACACTACAGCCTCTCTAAAGGACAAATTGTTCAGCCTCATGGCAAAGAATATCCTCAAGGTTTTGCTCCCCCGTGAAGCTCCTGTAAGCTTTTCACGAGAGGGCTGGTGCTCTTCCCACACACCTATCAACTCTCCCAGGGCATGGCAAAAGTTACAATGGCAGAAGTAAATAAATACAGACATTTATTTCCAGCTTGATACTTGACTTTTCATTAGTCTAACTGCACTGGAAGGTGAATTGAAATTGTCTGAGGCCTGGAACAGAACGGGAAGATGTGTTTTTTCTTGTTGCAGATTTGCTATCAAGAAGGACACCACTGGCTAGATATGTTGCTTGAATTTAAGAGAAAATAGCCATCTGCCTTTTAGCATAATTCAGCACCAAAAAGAATAATTGGTTCTTTGAAACAGAAATTAGTTCTTCATTCACAGTTCCTGGAAGGAAGCTCAAATCGGAAAAGTTGTCTAAAATAGATGAGTTTGGAGATAGCATTTTGTACAAAGGAATTGACCCATTTAATTAAAAACTTGGTTGTCAGTCGCCGTTTTCTTTCAAACTGGGGTAACTCTGAGATTGAAGGGGCACACATCACTAAAGATAGAGCAGTGCAAATAATGGGTTCTGTTCCAGCTGTGAAGTGAAGAAAGTTCTTATGAAATGGATAGAAAGTTTTGTTTTTTTTTTTTTTTTTTGAGGAAGAGGTGTTTTTTCACACTTGGAAATGAAAGTCTGAAGAACTGTGCAAAACACATCAAAAGAAATTATTTCAGCTTGTCCAGGTAGAATGAGATTCAAATCCTTGAGTTGTGGGGCACAACACAATCTGAAGAGTCTATCAGAATTGTGTAATAGTAATTCAGCTCAAAGCCAATGAGTTCCCCAGATGGGGCTAGAGGAGCACCAGAAATATTAAAAAGATGAAGATCCTTCTTGCTGGATGTGATGCTGTCTCTCTGCTTGTGGCTTCCCTGACTGAGTTCTCTGAAAGATTTCTCTTTACAGGCTCAGTCGCCACACGAAGCACAGACACAGGTGACCTTCGGGGTCACAGCAGGGCTCACACATCGTGTGTCTCCCACACACTCTGCTTTTCACCTTCTACCATCCCTCTGCAGCCTGCACCACACAGACCCCAGAGCCACAGTCTTATTTGGCTTTCCCTTGAGTTTGACACAGCTTTATCCAGAATAGCTGGTGTCCAACTTGTGGATTTATGTCTCCTTAGGCTTCTTTCTGTGGGCAAGTAATACCCTTAAATTCTTTTTTAAAGTCACTAAATATAGATGGTTTTCTTTTTAGGTTCTGCAGACTATCAGTCTGAACTCTGAAAGCTGCACTTAATTCCAAACCCTTTGCTTTAAAGGTTTCAACCCTCATTCTTAACTCTTTATCCTCTTCTGCTGATTGCAGCAGACCTGCAAAAAATCCCCATCTTAATCTGAAAAATTAAAATAATAAAGTAAAATATATTTTTAAATTTTTAAAATATTTATTCAAAAGCAAAATATTAAGTAATAAAATTATAAAAACCTGTCTTTTACAGCCAGAGAAGAAGAGTATGGAATTCATTAAGAACTTATTTGTGCAATTAAATCTATGGTTCTTGCTACATACCACATAAAAACTCACACAACAGAAAACATGGTAATTCAATTTTCTCTCTTTAACTTAATTATCCAGTTCATTTCTTAGAGCCATTTAAAAATGTTAATTTTTTTTCTTGTTAAAGCTCATTGCGCGTTTTTAAACAGAATTTATGGGACTATGTTACCGTATGTATCTCAGTTATGTCATGCCTGAATTCTGGAAACTAGACTATCCTCACAGAGGATTGAAAGTAAGGATTTGTTTTACTTAATTTTAAAATGCTTTGTTAACTGCTTGAGTGCTGCCAAATGAAGCTGCTAAATCCTCACAAGAAGCATTCAATCCAGTAATGCCATCAACATTCAAAAGAAAGCTGACAAATACGACTTTCTCCACAGAACAACAGTATTAGAGCAGGCACTGTAGGCTTGAGCAGGAAAGATGAAGCAGTTTTTGGGTTGGCTCTTCACCATGTTTTCACTAAGGTGATTCCTTCATTGGAATAGCTCAAATGACTCACCCTCAGTGTAGTACTTCCATCCTTTATCACTTCCTGAAAAAACCTGGCACAACTTGGAGCCTTGGCTGGGTGAGTTTTGGTATCCTGGAGCTTTAGCCAGCAGCAGCCAGGGTGGAGCCCGGCTGAGGTGTCAGCGGGACACCTGTGCAGTTCCATTTTCCTGGGTTTTGGCTGACAGAAATGTTCTTGCTTGTTCAAGTCCAGTTCACTTCTTGAGGCAGTATTGTTTCATAAGGTTTCTGTCCTTCCTGTGCTTGTTTAGGAAGAGAATTTGCTGTATGACTGCCATGAAGTAAAAGGTCGAAGAGAGAGAGAGCACCCAGAAGTGCAGGAAAGGGTTCTTAACTGTCAGCAAAGCTTTCAGCCAGGGAAACTGTTATGGAAAGGAAAATATTCCAGAATGATAAATATATTGACTGCCTTAAGCTAAAATTGGGTGGAGTCATTAACTGCTAAAAATTATATCTAGATTTTGCGTAAAATTATGAAGACCAAAATCCTGTTTCAGAGTATAATCTATTAAAACCAAAGCTTATGGCACTGGAAACCATTACTTGAATGCTTGGAAAATAATACTTGAGTGAAGTATTCTTTCTGCTCAGTCTGCATTTGAGAAACATTGTTCTCTGTGATGAAGCAATAGCTTCTGACACAGTCTAACCATAATATTACAGTTTTGTTGTTGTTATTGTTGTTGTTATAGAAGGAACTAAAACTAAGACAAAAACCTCCATGCATTCTTCTCACTTTCAGAGCCAAAAATATACTTTGAACATTTGGAAAGAGAAAGTAGTTAACTGCAGAGATATATAACCGAGATTCTAAGGCTGTTTATTTTTCGACATATTTTACATTTTGTTCTTCTGGTACTTGATGTTCTGCTGTGACCAGCGCCGAGGTGAAAAGGGGTTAGCTGATTAGAAGATTACATTTATACTGTTTGTTCCAGGTGGCCTTCTGATTACTCTCGGGATCAGGTTTGGCTGTCATCTTTATCCCCAGGCTGCAAGTATGTATTTCAAAGTCACTAACAACACGCACTCCCCAAACTCCACACGGTATGCTATTTGCTAGGCAACCATGTAAATGACAGACATCGTTTCAATTGTTTCATTTCAAATTAGTTGAGTGTCTTACATCTTCAGAACAAAGTTACAAAGATTAGGAATTAATCTTCAAACAAGGCAAAAAAAAAAAAGTAAAAAGTTGATTCCTTGTCACAGAGATGGAGAGCTAAGGCACAATATTAAGTGGTATATAATTAAATAATGTCTATAGGCAGAAAGGTAGAAGATTTCTGCATAAGCTGCAGTTGGATAGTGAATACTAAAAGATGGACCATTGTGATATCCAAGGGGATGGACTGTCTGTGCAGCACTTATGTTTCTAAGTGATTGCAATTAGTATTCAGAGGTCTCAAAAGAATCCTACAAATTGACAAAGACACACTTTCAAGAAGATAAAAGTCAGCAAAAGAACAAGAATTCAGAATACCCTAATCCCAGGATGCTTCTGATACTTCTTGCATTCATAATTGTTCACATTCATGTACTGTATTTGCATAGCAAGAGTAAAAATATTTAGTATTTGAAACACAAATTTCAGGCGTATGTCAACACATCACACTAGAACTGCCTTGGCAGTGCTGTCCTGATGAGGCTTTGGTTTGACTTTAATGCCAAGAGGAGTAATTCAATTTGCAGTCAGAAAGACCTGGAACTCTATTCTGCTCGCTGGCCTGCAGCCAGGTCACACTGTGTTGTGATCTCATAAACTTAAAAGAGTCAGCATGGATCAGAACTCGAGGAAATGAACATTCGATGATTTAGAAGTGATGCTTCTCATCTCAAATCAGCAATGCCCCAAGATGGCATTGAGGGCTCAGTTCCCCAACAAAGCCATCATTCAAACTGAGTATAAACCTGATGCTTTGACAGTTTGTGTTTATTAAAGATCGAGGCTACTTTTCAGTGTCCTGAGCTCACACTCCTACTCAGCTCTCTAAGCTGACCTCTGCATGTTCCTGGTGCGCTGACCAGTGATCTCTGAAATTGTGCTACCTCATCCCATCCCATGCCCAATATGTTTTCTGCACAACTTTTGCTGATGTACAAAATGTAGCACACAGGGGGGAGGTGCAGCCATCTCTGTGTAGTTACAGCTGGACAAATGTTAAAGTACACAGAAGTTTTGAGTGTTGGTACAGCCAGGAACAAACTTAGCAGTTGTCATAAAATAAACCCTTAAATATAGATAAAAACTAGTATTTTCTCTAGTCTGAGAGAGTGGTCATCTCCATAGTTTGCAACAGGCAACATTTATATTTCTCAGTACCTTTCAGAATCAGTGGTATAACTGTGGCACAAAAATGGGTGCCTGGGAACCATATTAGCTGTGTCCACCAAGAAACTGAGAATAATGAAAAAGAAGGATAAAGAAGATAAGCAACTGACTGCTTTCTGACATCAACATGTTCTTGAGAAACAACAGAAACAAAGGACAGATGACAGAAAAAAAGAGGTAGAAGGTGACATGGTGAAGGAATACGATTGTTAAAATGTCAAAAGAAGATTGAGGTAAAATTATCTCTAACCACTTAAGGACTTTTTTATTTCAATGTCAGACTTTGAGTGAACAATGTCATTTAAACAAAGAGTGGAATTTTTTAGCAACTTGTTTGTGTGGCATTGCAGGCCAGACTTCCAAGAAATGCTGGTTGGCAGAAATATTTATCTAATGAGGCCTTTGTGCACTACCATGAGAGAACCAAAGGGCTGCTTTTACAAAGCTACAGACTGGCACTGACTGAGATTTGTGAATCTCAGATTGGGTGTTGTACCAGCTTCAGCAGGGATGCTGTGACAATTTAATCTGGGTCTTCAAAGAGAGGGAAAGAATATACCTCATAAATCCATATCTGTGCCCTGTACAATGAATGCTAAGCCTTTTAAAAGCTGCAATTGAGTGACTCCTACACTTGGGGTAATTCTTTGCCTGTGCAATCGGTTTGATTCATCAATCACTAAATTTTAATGTCAAGATTTACTTTTGATATGAAGTCGTAAATATCAGAACACGGATAATCAGGTTTATGTTGCACCTGCCCTGAGATGCCAAGGGAGAAAGAGGAAGAGCGACAAACACTTCATATCAGTTTCCCTGATGCCAGGTTCTCCAAGGGTAGCAGAACAATTTGCAATCTGGCCCAGAAGGGTCAGCACAACCCAGGAGCAGCACCAAAGTATTTATTTCTGTCCTCTTTGGCTTTTCTTACAGCTGAGTTGGATGTGCTTCTCCTACTGAAAGATAAACTTCCTGAACAAGAGTGATTGCTGTACCAATATCTTTACTGTCATCTCACTCCTGAGTAGTTCTGTGAAATAATTGAAGCAGAGCTTGAACTAAGTTAAGAAATAGAATAAGGGCATCCTAATCTGTATATCTCTTGATATTTTGGTTTTCATTAGTTCAGATGATCAATATTACAGAGATGCAGCTCAGAGTTCATATTGCATGTGTTCTGGTGCCTTGGACCCACATGAATACGAAGGGATATTTTTAACTCCTAAATCCAGAATTATAATTCAAGCCACATATTCTATCTTATGATTTTATGAAATAGAATTATTGCCTGCGGATGTTAATTTCCAAAGAGAACAGTTCTCTGCTCAGAACAGGTTATTATAGATAGTTGTGTAGCTAAACTATACTCACTGTCACTCAAGAAGAGAAAAAGCCTCAAACCAATGGGAAATATGACAAGGGAAAATGCTAGGAAAGCAGTTTAATTCTGAATATATAGTAATCTTCAGCTCTTGGGAAAAAAAAGGCTAAAATATGAAGAGCTGAAATATGAAAAAAAAACGAGACTAAAATAATAATAAGCTATCACTACAAAATAAAAATGTTCAGGAGCAGGATCCACTGAGGATGCATTAGAAGCCTCATAAATTTGAGGACATTTAAAAAGAAGAGGGGAAAAAATGTTGGCATTGTCATGTAAGTGTCAAACATATCCTGGAAAAAAAGAAGCATAAGATGGCAACATCAATCTTTTTCATTTGAAGTGGTTGTGCATAAATACGGCTCAGGCATTGATAAAAAAAATAAATAGATGTGTATCATGTTCACTAAAAGTACCAGTGAAGTGAATAGAAATTTCGAAGCTGTATAGGGATACTCCATACAAAGTAAAAAGTACTGTGTTTCTCTGTGAAAACATCCTGTGAGATCACTAAATTTTCTAGTTCATCTTTTCCTAAATGATCTATTAACCTCATTTTTTTCTTCAGCCAGAAATTCTCACTCATACACTCAAAAAGTGAGAGAGAAAAATTGCTCACCTGAGAATTTCTTCCTGTGTCAGATTTTATATTGTTTTCTTTAGAATATAAACTGGAGAGAAACAGATGTATTCTCCACCTATTTTTTTTTTTTTTAATTCCCATCATGTTTAGAATGGGTTTCTTTAAAAAATTTTTCAAGCATCCAAGCAAGCTTGATGCTTGTTCCCATTTTCCTCCATTCTCACACCTTGGTCTCTAAGTCTCCTCAGCCCATGACTCCTAGAGTGAAACTGCATCTCCTTCCCAGTCGAGCACTGCTTTTTTTATAAAGGAATTGATCAAAAGCTGCTCTCAGTCAGCAAGCACCTTCATTCTCAAGAAAGAATGTTCATCTGCTCAGGAATATTAAGAATGCACCACGAAGCAGGATTAAAGAATCAACTACCTGTAACATGAGTAGCAGGAGTCATCATGACTGGAAACCGATCAGTGAAATGACTTCACGGCTGAAAACAGCGCCTGCAGACTGATCTCAGCTCACAGCAGAGAGCAGGAACCCATCCACCCAGGGAAGATCCAACCCATCCACCCAGGGAAGATCAAACCCACTTGGTGCTAACGTGCACCTCGGTGCAGCAGAGCCATGGCCTGCACAGCACTCAGGTGCTGGCTGAGCAGGCAGAATTGCACCACAGGTGCACGGTTGTCAGTGAATGACTGGCAGACAAAATCCTGAGAGAAAAGCAAGTCAGGCAAATCTCACCAGGCAATCCCTGAGAAAGATAAAGGTGGTTTGTGTTTTTTTTTTTTTTCAAGAAGGTTATGTAAATATGTTGAGCTAGTACTCCCTGTTGAGCTATTACTCACTGTACAATTGGCTTAAGGCAATTACAATCCAACTGGAAAGCTAATCTGCATGTAGACTCAATTCAACAATCCAAAATCATGTTCAACAGCATTTGTAACTGCATACAGTCCCTCTGAAAATCACTGGGAAATTACTGTACAACTTACACCGTACCTTTGTGTCAGAAAAATGTGCAACAAAGCACTCTAAGCACAAAATAACTTAAAATAAGCCATCTGAAGTATTTAGAATTTATTTTCTTTAGGGGAGAATCATGAGAAAAAAATGATTTAAAAAAAAGATTCCTTCAGTGGCTTTGTGTCTCACCTTTACAGAAAGACCTCCACAATATAGTGGAGAAAACTATTGGACTATTCACCAATGGAAGACCATAAACTTTTATTTTCTTTCAGCTCCAGTGGTATTTACAATGTCACAAACATTGTTGGTGTCTGTACTAAAAGGTCAAGGAATAAGATTAATGCACTTGGAAAGATCCTTAAATAGAGTTGTAGCCTCATGAAATGTCACCTTTTTATAGTTAGCATTTATTTTCAGTTCTTGGATTTAACGTGATTTTTGATAATTGAGGTTTAAAAAAATAATTTGTTGTTTTAGTTTTCATCATTAGTAAATTATATTAAAACACTAGAAATAACCTGGAGATAAAAAATGCTGTCATGAAAGCTTGACTTGTTCTTGTTATAACAAAATGCAACACAGAGCTTCAGTTTCAGCAGTCCTTCTGTAGCAATCCAAATTCAGGAGTCCTGGTTATCACTGGAATATTTGTTCAGCTTCTGCTGCCTCTCTGAAACAACATGAACAAAAGAGCCCGGACCATTTAAGAAAAAAATGATTGCTTTAAACTTTCAAATGGCATACGTTATTTGGACAATTTATTTCTTCACTCTTACGCAGTTTAGGCCCATTGCAAAGGAACTTCCATCAAGAACTGCTTAGGATTTAAACCAAGTAATTGTGCAAAACCTGAAAGATCAGAGTGGGAGGAAAAAGGAGACAGTATGATTGATCACTCAAAGTTAGCAGTGCTCATATCCTGAGCAAGGCACATGCCCACTGCTCAGCGGAAGGGAAAGAAAGCCAGTGGGACGAAGGAAGCAGGGAGTTATTTTCGCTTTCCTTTTATATCACTCATAATTTTGAAGACATCTATCATGCTTCTCTCATCCATCTCTTTTGTAAACTACTTGCCTCCAGTCTCTTCAGTGTTCCTCACCGTGAAAGTCCAACCAAATCTGCAATTATTTGCCCTCCATCACATTTTTTGTTATATTCTTTCCTGGTAAGTTAACAGGGACAATTAAAAAGAACTATGTTGGATCAACATTGTGTTAGAGAAGCAATTATTATCATTACTTATAAATTGTTTAATATGCATGTGTTCATGTGAGGGAATATAACCCTAATACGATATATTCTGGTTTAATGTACATTGAAGTCTCGATTACATCTTATCATGTGAGAAGAGGCAGTTGGACCCAGGAGATGTTCCAGAGCACAGTCTTTTATGCCAATGTGGAAAACAGGAGATGAAGGCAGCAACACAACTTGGTGCTTTGTGTTTGTCAGCAGGAGCTGCACAGGAGCCATTTCGACATTGGAATAAATGGCTATGAAATATCAAGTATATCACTGATTGTCTTCAACTGTGCAGCTACAGCATGAGAGCTGTGTGCTTCAGCTTCATTTGCCTCTTGCTGCCCATAGTGGCATAAAAGACTTTGGGCTGGAAACTCATTCCAGGGTGTCCTGTGCATCTTACACAAAATAAAATCTCATCATCTCTCACAGGATCTGTACCTGTCACCCCCTCTTCCAACAGCCTATGCCTGAAATCTTGTGATTTCATTTGTCCCTATTCAGTTTTTTAGGCATACTGCCATCTGGGAATTTTCAGTGGTGTACATAAAAAGCTTGAACATTGATCCTTTGCCCAAGGAATACTTCATTGCCTGTCAGCATTTTCTGACTTGCAGAGAAATAAAACAAAGGGATTCCCTATCTGAATATTTTCCACGGTGTTACAACTACTGAAATCAAAGAAATTCCCCACGTCTGCTTCACATTTCAAAACAGCAAAAATGGGTTAGGAAAAATAATTTTAAAAATCAGATTTAAGGAGTCTATATTGGGCAGTCCTACTCTCAGTTTCCAAGATTTAGTCCCCTAGCGCACGCATCCATGAGGTTATTTCCCTGTCTGTGATTACTCTGAGGGGATGAACAGAGTGTGGACATGACCTCAGGCTGAGTGAATTAGAGAAATGGCAATGTTCACAAGTAGGACAGCCACATTTCATGTCATCATATAGCAATAAAGTTCACAAAATATCATAGTGGGATATACAGCTGTAGAAACCAGTAAGGCCAGATGGCAAAGCCATGGTAAACTCAGCAAACAGATCACTCTGGGACAAAGAATATGCCAGATGTCATTAGAGGAACTGTCAGAATGTCCATCTCTAAATATGAATAAACTACTACTATTAATAATTCATAAATCAATTACAAGAATAATTATAAGCAGTTAAATTAAATAAGAGATGAACTAGCAGGAAGATTGGCAAATCAGTTTCCTTTGGAAACAGCAAATGAACTGAGACAGAGAGTCATTTTACTGTCAAAGCACACTGTGGAAAAGACAATACACATCAGCCTTTCACAAGATTCCTCATGAGAATCCCAAAGAATGTGTTCTTTAAAAGAATTTATACAGCCTCCTAGCACAGACACTATATTCCACATGTGAAGAATAAAACCTAATTTCCCTTGGACTAATATTGATAAAAGTTACCGCTATTTGAAGGAATCCTGCTGCTGAAAAGAATTTGGACAAGGCAATTTTTGCTATTATGGGCAAAGCACGATTCTTTTCTGTTTGGCTTTTGATTCACCTTGCAAAGCTCAAAAATGATGTGTTTGTTGGATATATATCTAAATGTTAATCCTGTGAAAGAGATCCAGAAAGAAACTTCTATTTCTATATTTCTCCTTAAGAAGTAAATTGCCTTCTCACACAGTATTTCTCATAACCCAAAACTGTAAAGGGAGATTAAAGTCTCTCCTGCATATTTGTGCCCATGCATAGCTATCAATAATTGCACCCTTGATCCCTTTCATCCATCTAAATTTGCTTTTACCTATCTGAATACACTCAGGATTTTTAAAAACTGCTATGGTCCACCCCTGCATCATACACCCTTTTGGACATTCACACACATACCGAGTTTTGTGTGAGTCTAACTATACAAATACATTGTTGCCTTAGATTTCAGTCAAAACTATTGCAGAAAACACTCATAAATGTCCCAGGCAGTTAACACTACTACTTAAAGCTGGGTCTTACTCATAGCAGAGTCACTGGGAGAAATTTGCTAAGTGTCTGGTTGGGTTTTGAACATCTCCAATGGTGGACACAACATCTCAGGACATCCAGTGCTTGAGTGTTCTCTTATGAAAAAGGTTTTTATGTTCACAAAGAACTTCCTGCACTTTATTTTGTAGCCACTGCCCCTTGTGCTCTCACTGAGACGCGCTGACAACAGTCTGGCTGTGTTACATTCACTCCCCTCATCAACCTCTGCGTTGGCAAGATCCCAAAGCCTTCCCTTCTCCAAGCTGAGCAGTCTCAGCTCTCTCAATCTCCCCTCATATGAAAGGTGCTCCTTAATCATCTCTGTGGCACCTTGCTGGCTCATTCCAGTATGTCCATGACCCTCTTGTACTGGTTGAGTGGAGAGGAAGGATCATTTCTCTTGACCTGCAGGTGCTGCTCTGCCCAGCGCAGCCCAAGCTGCTGTTGGGCTTTGCTGCAAGATCACCTTGCTGCCTTGTAGCCAACTAGGTATCCTCTGGGACATTTTCTGCAGAGCTGTTTGCCAGGCAGTCAGCCCTCCCCCTGTACTGGTGCCTGGTGTTGTACTGATGCCTGGTGTTATTCTGCCCCAGGTGCAAGGCTTGGCACTTCCCTTGGTAGGTCTTCATAAGGATCTTGTAGGCCCACTTCAGCCTACCAAGGTCCTTCTGAATGGCAGCACACCCCCCTGCTGCATCAACCACTCCTCCCAGTGCTGCATCACCTGCAAACCTGCCGAGGGTGCACTCGGCACCTCTTTTCAGTTGTTGCTCTTGAGTCTGAAAGGCAAAATAAAAACGCAGAATCCCAGGATAAGAGATGAAAGGAAGCAAATTTAATAATTTCCAAGGGTTTTTATATACTAGTTCACAAAAGGTGTGTTAAGTGGCATAAGGCAATTGGCCGTCTGGCCACCCATCCCTGGAGGGGATTGGTCAAATTCTAAGATACTTATTTCTAAATATTTTCCTAGTCAAAACCATAACAATCAGGCAAACATCCTGCAGGTGCAAGAAGTTTATAAAACCGTAACATAGTCTGAGATAGCTTGTATGGGAAAGACAGAACTCTCACAAAATGCTGCGGAGGGCTGAAGAAATTCTCTGCTGAAGCTTTTTCAGTATCCATATTAAGTCACTGCTGCAGAGGTTGTTTTGGTTTGAACTCAGCCTATTGAGTTTTGTGATCTGGTCAGTGTTACTTTTTATGAACTACATCCACAGGATACAAATCCTGGTGTAAATATAATCATGCACTGTCTCTGTACCCCTGAGAAAATACTTCTTGTGGGAAGCACAAAAATTCCCCAACTGCTCTGAGTTTGATGGCAATTTGAAACAAAGATTTGGCAACTGTGTTTGTGCAGCATTGTTCCAAACAGTTCACTGATTCCCTACAAATTTACAGTCTGGACTGGGGGAAAAATTCAACATTTTCAAATTTGAGGCCCTGATGATGAGTATTTAGCATGATGTTAAAGCCTTTAATGAAGCTAATGGAGTCTTAGATGTGTTGAGCATTTCCTGTCCCCTGTGAAGGCTGGAAAGATTAAGACCAGGCTACTTATTAAGACAGAGAAACATGAAGATAACTGCCAGTCTTAATAATTTTCTTATTTTTAAATAGAGCTATGATTAATGTTAAAGGATGTGATGCTCTCATGTTTAGCCCATTTTAGGTGAACGTTGCCAAAAACGGCAGTGAAAAGGGGATGGACTTTCTACACTGCACATCTCAGTGAGATATGAGCTTCAAAGACAATGCAGGCATCTGAAAACCTAATGCAATTAGTTAATCAGTTTATAGTCCCTTTGATTGTAGGCAAGAATATGTTGATTTTTTTTCCTCCTTTATTAATTCTACATTTAGAGTTCTATATTTGAAACATGCAAAAAGGGGGAAATTAGTATCTGTGGCTCACCTACGTCACAGATATTGCATATTTTGGAAAACATTTTAAATGTGACATTTCTTTCAGCAAAATGAAAGGTTCTTCTGTGGCGTACTTAATTTCTTATTTCCTGCCTGGCAGATTTTTATCATTAATATGGCTTGCTGAGTAGTTAACTAAATGGTAATGAAAAGCAAAATGTCTGATTTCCTTCATGGTGTGTTTCTGGGAAAATTGCACTGTGCTTTACCCTACTTGAGCATTTGGCTACAGTTCTAAGTGGAGAACCCACTTCAGAGTGGTTTTTTTGCATAGTTCTTGTTTTCCTGAGATAGTTTCTTAGAACCACTAGGCCACCTGAAATCATTATTCATTATTATTATTAATAGTTATTACCATTATTACTATTATTTATATGTATGGGACAACTTGAATGTCTACTTTTGCAAACAGTGGCTACAAACAATAGTAAGAGAAAAGTCTTCAAAGAGCAGCAATTACCATCTGGTAATTATTGTTACTCTTCTCTCACATACCACACATTCTCATAACGATTTATTTTTTATTAGAGTTTTCAAATTTAAACAAAAATGTGCTTCATCTTCTGAACCAAACCCTGATGCATGTTCTGCACGTGAATATGTGAAGTTTTCTGTACTAACAAAGGGAAAATCTGTCATTAGCTTCACATCACATCATTAGAACCCTGCATCATAAAATATTTAAGACTCATACTTTTGTTCAGTTCTGTTGGAAAAACAAAATACATCTACAAAAATGGATGGAACAGCATGTTAAACATCAGATATGGTAAAAAAAAATTAGATAAATGCTTTAAAAGACAGCACGTTGACTGGCAACTTCCAATATTTCTGTGAAGAATTCATAGTCAGTGTGATGTCAACTCAAAAGATCATGTAACATGTTAGAAAAAGTGCATTTAAAAATTCATATTTCCTGCAATTTATATGGCTCCCAAATCTAGAATCTTTTGGTCTTGAAAATTAATTTCCACATGAATAAGTCATTATAAAGATGAATAAGCTTGTAACCAATCACAGAAATGTCTTGCTAGTGAAATTCATTTTTGAGGACCTCTTCACACATTGTCAGTGTTTTCATTTATGCAAGCATGATCACAGGAAATGATGAAAGAGCAGTTTTTATAATTTCTAGGCGACTGCCAAAACTTCAAATACAAATCCAACTCTATCACAGTGAGCAAAACTCTTCAGAAGCTGATGGAACTGAACCCAATTATGTCAGGCTGAATTTGGTCCAGAGACCAAATTGTTAACTCTGTGTACAAGCAATTTTCCCTTCAGGTTAGGGAGAGTTGTGCAAAACATTTATGACCTTAGGGGAAAGCAACAATCATCTCTAGTAGATTTAATCCTATCTTTGTCTCCTTTCAACAATTTTCCTCAAGTACCATAATAATGCACATGTGAATTTTTACTCTAAGTCTTCCCATCTTCCCACACATACCCCCAAGCCAAAGTCTTGAAATATTTTCTAAGTCATTGCAGTGATAACATTGATAGAAAATTTACAGAATATTTCTTTCAAGAAGAACAGCAATTTTTATTTAAGTATGTGTCATGTTCTGTGCTGTGCTATTGGTTAGGAAAACAGGAAAATACTACCATCCCCTTTGCAGCCCTGATTAACTTCCATGGGATTATTTTTGTGGAATTTTTTCCTACTGATAATTTACTAAAAAACCAGAACCACATGAATTAATAAAATCCAGAAACACAAAGTGCACTTTAATTTGCAGTATTGACATAATTGTAGATCACTTAGTTTCTGTTAATGATGAGTGATGCTACTTAAGAGCACTGCAACGGAGATCAGCCGGAACTGTTTGTGTTCTTTGCTGCAAGACCTTCAAAGTTCAGATTTTTCAGACTGAAGCAACAGAAAAAGAAGATGCAAAGGCTATGAAATCTTGATATCAGCAGAAGACATAAACTTTGTAGAAATTCCTTTTGCATTATTTTATGGAATTTCTAAGGGATCTTGTTTGCTTTGTTCTGTTGCTTCACTGATCTATTTGCAAGCATTCAATCCAATTAAGGCCAGAAATTCATGGATTAATATTCCTCAATATTCTAGCCAAAGCATGTTAACATCTTAATAACTTTCTTAGAGCAGAACCACCCAGTTCGTGCCTCCTTTAAAATATGGATTAAGAAAACATCCTCCTTTGCTGTGAGAATAGTTTCATTCAGATACTTGTCATAAATAGTATCAGTTTTCTTCTAATGAAAAAGGTTCTCACTTTGTCTCTCATATGCCCTCATTTTAAATCAACATATATTCTAGAATATTTGAATAAATAGTGAAGATAATTTATTCTTAGCAGCAGTGCAGGTGACCTTTCTCTTCTACCATGCAAAAACAAACAATAAAACAAGAGCAAACCGAAAGGGAAGTCAATAGAAAAAGTGTGCCTAGCTCTTTTTCCATTAACAATCTGTCCTAGGCTTCAGCTTTCCTGTCCACAGAACAATTGTGACTAACATGCTCTCCTCCCACAGTGGTGTTAAATGGTGGCAGCATGGCAGCAGTGGCAATTAATGCTAATTGGAATCCTTGCATTTATAGGAAATCAGTGTTGTGTCAGAGCAAGGACAAACTTTGGCACAGGGAATGGTGGAACGTAAAAGTACATACAGGCAGAGTTGTGCTGGCAATGAACTGCCCAGCTACATTGGTACCAGGATATTTCCCTGGTAACCACCTAGATCTGATTATCTGAACTAATTGTTGCATTATTTTTTTATTGGAGATGTCAACTTTACCACATTTATTTTCCAGATGAAAAACTATAAAGATACAGAGAGCCCTTTTACCACCTCTCCCAACCTCCTTTGGCCTTCGCACTTCAAGTCAGCTCATCTAATGCCTTCCTGAGAGTGAACACAGACAAACTACGCAACTGGCCGAGGTTTTGAAATTACATATCCTCTCTTCAAGGATGTCTCACTTAATTATTGACAAAGGCTGTTGGAGAAAGGCCAATGCTTCACCTCAGAGAAGCTGTACCTTCAGTTCACTGGGGCAAGCAGAGGCACTGAGTACCTCAGACCTGCCTTGAGGCTTTCCAGCAGCTTGCGCTGCACCCTTGCAGGGCAGATATGAAGGAAGGAACAAAGGCTCCTCATCGCATTCCAGAAAAAAAGGAAGAAAAACTGGTGAAAGGTGATGCTCATTCCTCTGGTTGATAGTGGGAGGGGTGGGATACATAGCCACTCATTTGGGGGGATTCGTACCCACCTATCCCTCCTCCAGTGTTACCCTGGTGCCTTTGTGGCACTGAGACCACTGAACTGGACCTCTCAGCACTCTCTCGAAAGCCCAGTGCAGAGAAGGATCCTTAATCACTTTGCTCCCCAAGATCCTTTGCCTCTGTCAAGAGCAGGTCCTCGTTACTTGGAGGATGCTCATGGAATTAAGTGAATTTACCCGAGTCAAAATGAACAATCTTGTTATATAATAATGAATAATCTTATCATCTAGGACAAGGGGTAATGGTTTTAAACTGAAGAAGAGCATGTTTAGATTAGATATTAGGAAGAAATTGTCCACTGTGAGGGTGGTGAGGCTCAGGAACAAAGAAGCTGTGGCTGCCCCATCCCTGGAAGTGTTCAAGGCCAGGTTGGATGGGGCTTTGAGCAACCTGGTCCAGTGGAAGGTGTCCTTGCCCATGACAGTGGGGTTGGAACTGGATGGTCTTTAATGCAGCTTCCAACCCAAGTGATTCTATGATAACAAACTGGTTTGAAACATTAGCTTCCCCCCTGCCTTCCTATTAATCTCTGTATTTGAAAACACTTTGTATTTTTGAAAAACATTAAAGTCTGACGATATAAAGGAGTGTGGGGCCTTTCAGTCCTCCTCTACAAAAACCACACAACAAAGTGATGTGTTCAACACAGTCATTCACAATAACAGGCACACTTGAAAACACAGGAAAACCATTTGCCCAATAAACTACCTTTGAAAAACTATATCTCCAGACATCCAGTCTGTCTGAGGAAAGCTGCATTTGGACTTGCATGTAAGCTCCTGTAAGTAATTTGCATTATTTTTCAAATTAATAAAATATATATTGATGAATTATTGGGATTTTATGTTTCATATGTCTAATTATTAATTAATATTAAATGTTAATATAGAAAATGATAGGAATATATTTTAATGAAAATTGAAAAAAACCTTTTAATTATTATTTGAGTGGTTTAAAGTGCTGTTGAATCATATGTGATTCAGTTATTTGCCCCACTGCTAAAGCAATGGGGTTTTCAGCACGACACTAAGAATTTCTTACTGACAGCCCACAGCACTGTGCACCCACTCACCCTACCTCCTTCTATCTTCTTCAGTTGAGACTAAAAATTTCATAGGCATTAAATCTGAAGGTTGCTCATTAGGTTTAATTCATTGATCACCACAAAATTTAATTAGCTGTTTCTTTTACAGGAAAAAAAGCTCAAAGCCTATACAAGTCTAACAGCTATCTCCAACATTTTGTAATACTTCCTGATCTATCTACAAATTTGGTTTGTCAAACTGAGAGATTACCCACTGAAACCTAAAAGAGTGGAAATTTCTAGCTCTTCAAGTCAAGTAAGAATGAGTATTCTTCGTGCTCAGAAACTATGAGTCAAGTAGAAAAAAAAATATTGTTAAGTCATGGTCATCATTTTTTTTATATAGCTTTAAAAAAAAAAAATCTCTGGAGGTTGGCCAGGCTGCTTTTGTGTGTTTATAACTGTGTTATCAGGCCTCTCAAGCTAAATTGTCTCAATGAATGGACTTAGAAAGATCACCTCTCCTTTCTACACTGCTCTGGATAATAATGGTATTTATCTCTCCCAGAGATCTGGTTAAGTATCCATTATCTGGCATCCAAATGCAGGGTAGAAGTGTAAAACATTAATAGAAGTAAGCAATACCTACCACTTAACTATTTAAGGCATAGATTTACATCTCAAGGCATGAAATTTAGACACTCTGTGTTTTTTGAAAATCCTGTATGTTTGCCAGCACAAGCAGAAACTGAACAAAATTACAAGAGGCTTGGGTGACTCACTAACAGTGCTTCACATTAAATAAAGACAACAACCAGCATTATCAGAGCTGCATTTCCATGCTCATTGTGTTTTGAGAGAAAATGGCCATAACCATGGAGAGCATGCCATTGTCACCCTAGGTAATTAATTTCTCATTTAATATTACTACCGTTGTGAAAATCCAGCATGTGCTTGGCTGGCTAGAGAAGACAGCAACAGCTGGATTTAAAATGTGGTTTTTTTGGTTTGGGCTTTCCTTGCAAATCACTCAATTTGTTGTTTAAAATACTGGGCATGCAGTTAAATGACCAGTTTTCTGATTTATCTACCAGCAACAGAAGCATTCTATTCTGTTAAGAGGATGAATTTAGATGCTGTTCCATTTTCATTCATTTTTTCTTTTTAATGTAGCTCTCTGTCAGGGGAACTAAAACTCTAGAGAAAAACCTGGTATGTATAAACAATTCACCCTGGAGTTTTAAAAGTAAAGGTAAGCTCCTCACAGATTAATGGAAAATAAAGCCATGCAATAACTGGTTTCAAAACACAGTATAACGTTTAGCTGGCTTCTAACCAATGCCCGGGTTCACAAAAGGATTTCGGCTTCCACACAGGCACTCAACACCTAAACCCTCAAGTGTTCTCCACAGAAATCCCCACTTAAACTTTGGGCATCCTTGGACAATGACAGATAAAAGTGGCAGCATGTCTGCTTATCCTCTGTGGATGCTGCAGCTTCCAGCTCTGCTTCTCTCCAGCCAGGGCCTGGCAGGGCTGGGGATGCAGGCAGGGCTCTCGGCAGGGATTTGGTGGTGGCACAGCAGGTGGGAGGTCACAGTGCTTCAGTAGCTGCAGCGAGAAAACTGCGTGGAAGCTGTGGTTCAAAGAGGTGACTGAGACTTCAGATGCTTCCCATTTTGTTTTCCAGGGCTGACACATTTATGAGGCTATAATGTCAAAATCAATGGTTAATCCATAAGCAAAGAAACACTGCTTCTGATAGTTTCTTCCTTGTGTTTAATGACTCTTTGGGAGGGGAGGGAGGAAGGAAGCAAAAGGAAGAAACATTTGCTAAACACTTTGCTCTTGCTGTAGTGGATGGCACACCCCCTTTGACTGAAGAAGGAGTGAAATGAGATTATCTCTAAGAAAGCTGAGGTGATGTGCAATCAGAGAAGAAAGACGGGTGAAAATATGATCCCAGACATAGACGCCAGTTCGACCTTTTTCCCTAGCATCACTTTTCTATCAGAATGTATGGGGACATTAGACAAGAATAGTAGTTCCTGGCAGTTGTTCCAAAGTACTCGCCAAGGGCCAGATTTCTGATCTCTGTTGTCATCAACTGATGCTCAAACCAGTGCATTGTTTTTTAATACGCATTGAATAGTATTTTAATATGTGTTTCAATATATAGTTTCTTGTTACAAGACCCTTTCACTCTTTATGAAGGGAAACCATCAGAGTTGGAGAAGGAAAAGACTGTAAGGCTATATACATTTTGAAGACCAAAAAGAGGAAAATGGAAATGGGTGTCAGACTGAGACTGGAGAATAAAAGTAAAAATTAAATCAGTGCAGCTACATGACTCTTTACGGGAATTCCTTTCTCATTTGCCACCTAACTTTATTGTTAACATTAGGATCTGCCATAACTGTTGCTTGTAGTAATTAGACACATTTTAAAAATTTTGGGCAATACCTACAGATTCCTTCCTCCTTTTGTGAAATTTATTTGTTGGCAATATTTTAAAAGTTGCGACTCCTACAAGAACATCACTTCTCTGTCTTAGATCCAGAATTTCCTAGCACTCAAAAATTAGGAGATTGTTCAATGAAGTATTTACTTTGGCATCTAAGGGGCATGAGGAATAAGAAGGTAGTTTGCCAGAGACATGGAGATACTTGAAGATGTAGCTCTCACCCCACTGTTTGGTCCAAGCAGCAGCAAGGTGATGTTCAACACAGAGAAACAAGCAGAGGAGATACCAAAGAGAAAAAGCAGATTTAAAACATCACAATGGAAGTAGAACTAGGACAGTCTTTCAAATCTTCAATAGCACTTTACCCATCCAATTTGACATGTCAGTTTCAATGTTTAAATATTTGGGGCAAAACATTTTAGGTATTTATCATTTTATTCCTTTTTTTTTTTTTTTGAAACGTGCACAAAAAATTTTCAGCCTCTCTCTGTCATCACCCAAGTGACACAGTCCCAGCTAAGGCCATCTGAACACGAAACCTAATCAGAGCTGGAGCCTCTGCTCCGGAGTGTCTCTGCTAGAAGCAGCATTTTAAAAGAGTAAATGAAGATCAAGGAATTTGAAGCTGCCCAAGGCAGCTAATTTATTTTTTTAAGGTACTACTTTTCATCTCCACACATGAAAACAGTGTCATTACTGATGATATCATGTACTGAGTTCTCTAAAAGCACTGTACAGAACAAACTGGTTTGGTTCTGATCATATAAATCTACTTTAGTACTTTTTTGTTCATTTTAGTTCACATTAGGGCACCACACCCGTGTAAAACATTATTATAACAAGCATATGGTTTTCCTGAACTAGATTTCAGTTGCTTTTGTCTCTCCCCCTTTTAAAATAATATTTACATAGTATTTAAATTGACTTCTGAACACTTCAGGTTTACATCTGCTATTATGGGTAATTTTTTATGGTCAAAAAAGAAACTTCCATTTCAATTTTTGTGAAATAGTGGTGTCATTTGCATTTGTCCCTCAGCCACGTTGATGTTAGGCTAACTGGAAGCTTTCACCATACAGGTGGCTGCTGTGATTACATTTGATCAGCTGTAAAAGGGATTTCCCAGAAAAAGGAATGGAAATGCTTTTATAGCCTTTTAGGTAATGTCAGAATTTTTTTGTTTTGTTAATATGAGCTTTTGCCAATCTCTAACAGCATGATCCAAATCCCATTTGAAAGCAATGGAAAGTCTCCCATTGAGTTTGATGGCCTTTGGATCAGTCCCTAAGTGCATTTAGGCTTAATGAGATGTTAATGTGAATTTTATGCTGCTGCGTATAGGAATAGATTTCCCAACCTTTCTTTTCCCCACTAATGCAAAAAGAGTGATCTGCCTTTTTAAATTTTTAAATTTTATTTTCCTGCTATAATGGGGAGGCACGCAGAAGGAGGATTTATGGAGCTCATTGTGTTCCCTACCTTCTCCCCCTCCCACCCCCCTTCATCACTGAATCGCTGCAAACTGCAGAGAGCATCACCCGCTCTCGGGGGCGTCCGAAGGAGAAGGAAATATCGGCCTCCTCTTTTGCCTTCAAACTCCGGTTTGGGGAAAAAGGCAAAATTACGGGCGGGGGGGAAAGAGGGTAGCACCACCAACAAAATAAAGGAAAACCGAACAACCAAAAAAGCCCCAGCCCCCGGGGAAGTCGGGGAAGTCTAATCTTGGTTTCTTGCTCCACCTGGCGGGAGATGCGCGCGGGGCCAGCGCGCCCCGGGGCGGGGGCGCGTCCCCTCCGCACCTGGAGCGACACCCCGGGCGAGGGAGGCGGAGAGGCACCTGCCCCTTCTCCCGTGGGTTTTTGGGGTATTTTACTGGACCCGAGGAAGGCAGCCGGGGATTGATGTGGGGTGGCGGGGAGTGAGTCTCTGCCCACGCCCAGGTTTCTCCGTTAGGGTGAGGTTCCTTTTTTTTTGGGTGCCCAAAGGGAACGATGAGTGTTCTGCAGCTCCTTAGCGCTGTCATGCGAGCTTGACTTCCCGGAGGATGCGGGGACATTGTGTGACTCACGGCTGTGGAAAGATTAACCCGTTCCTTTCAGTGCCCTTAAACGCGACCCGATGGCTGTGCACAAGCTCGCAGAGCTGTTGCCTATTGGACAAATATTTCACATATGAATACATAGAAATTCTCAGAAGAGAAAAAATGTGTCTTGTGGGAATGTCTCAGTCACTCTAAGAAGAACAAAGAATTCATCTGCTTCGGGTCAGTGACACTGATGACCTAGCCAGGAACACTCAGTGAGTGTGGGAAGTTGGAGAAACAGCACTACATGTACCGTAGGAATTGGTTTTGATCAGTGTGAGCAATTCAAATATTTCTCAGAAGCTGTTAGCACATCCTAAATCTACTCTTTCACAAATATTTGGAACACAGACAGGCGTTAATGGCAACATTTTCATGCCCTTAGGTACAAAGTGAGCTTTCTCCAGAACACTCTGCTCTGCATCTTTAAAAGCTTCAGCAGAGGATTCACCCCAAGCTGAAGTAGAAGGGGAGCCACGGCTCCAGCCATAGGTAGGCTGCAGGAGGAGTGGCTGAAGGGACACATCCTCCGCAGGACAGCTGTCCCAGCAGGAGGGTGGAAGGAGACTGGTGGGTTGTTCTGGTTGCTCACAGCCTAATGGCCTGGTGGCTTTTCTGGGCTACCTGGAATGTGGCAATGCGAGGAGGCTCCAGGGTCTCAGAACCCTTGCCAGAGAGGAGGCAGCTTGTCTGGCAGTGCTATCTGGTGATGGTGATGTGCCGGGAAAGCCAAGGACTGCGCTGAGAGCTGGAGCACAAGGAGAGAGGTATCTGCACCTGGCCATGTGAGGGAGGATGTCCAGCTATGAGACAGCACGAGTGCCTGCAGCCAGGGCTTCACAACAACTTTAGGCATGTGGTTAGACACAGGCAGAGAGGGTTTTCCGTGGATTCATAGCCAAACTTCATCAGGAGATGTGGCAAGCTCTGATCTCGGTATTTGACACCACTAAGATGGAAGTAGCTGCAAAGTTTCATTGTTTATTAGTTTTACCAAGGGCTCCCAAAGGAAAAAAAAGTGTTACCAGTAGAGAATATTTATAACAACCATTAGTTATTTTCTCTCCATTCCTTCAATAACTGCTTCTGTGGTAAAGGCCAGCTATTTGACAGGCTGCAAAATATAGATTCTCATTGTGTTGATTGATAATTGAGGTATTTGTAAGTCAGTCTCGATTATGTAAAATGCTTGGCATTCCTGACTTTTAAATAGAAACTTTCTTCAAACAAGCATCTTGGGAGACCATTAAAAACCCTCTTTTCCCAAAAGCCTGAAAAGAGACACACTATCTCTATCTTCCTTTAAATGTCATCAAACCCAGTCTATTTTTTACACATTTCAGATTCAACTTAACAGTTTCAGTGTGATGTATTTTAGGAGAGTAGTAATCTCTTGGATTGCTTGAAAACATGCTGTTCTTCAGCAAAAAGAAAGAAAGATACACACTGCATTAAAAACCAAACCAGAAGAACTTACATTTATCCATGAATTATTTTAGTATATCCTCTGGCCAAGAATTTTCTGATCTAGCTTAAGACTGAGTAGCTTTCAACATTAACCACTTGCAAAGCATTCTAGAGTATGGCCACGGGTAGCCATAGTAAATTTTAGATCTGAAAGCACATCATCAAATAGATAATTCCTGCAACTGGCAGGTTGCAATAGCTCTATCAACTCAAACAATCATCCCACCTGGATGTTCTGGGTACATCCAATACCTGGCTTATGGATCCTGCCAGCAGTGCAGGAACAGCAATTGTGCATCAGGTGAGCTGTAGCAGATGACATCTTTTATCTGGATTCACAAGCTGATCACCCCAGCTGTTTGGTACAGTTTGTTTACTCCCTGAATTCCCCTTTGTGCCTCTCCTCTTTGCCCTCATCTGCACTGAGCAAAACAAGTATATAAATGAAAAGGAACTCAGGCTGACAAACCACAAGTTCACTGCCAAAGGAAGATTAGACATGTATAACAAGAAGACATTACATATTTTGTCATAGCTGCACTAAATGTGCAGAGATTATTTACCAGGTCCAGGGTTTAAGTGTGGCAGATGGATGCAGGCTAACAGTTCCCACGAACAAAGATGCTGTTTCAGAAAAAAGGTGTGTTCAGCTTCTGGAAAAGAAATTTACCTCTCAGCAGGCACTGGCAACTCTAATCTTATTTGCATTCCTCAAAGCAGCAGCACGCATCTCCCCTTCTCAGCCCTAACCCTCCCTGCCAGCCGAAGCTGTGCCATACAGATAGGTAGTAAATAATGTAGGATTGTGCAGATTGTCGTGAGGCCTTTTCCTTCTCCTGTGCTGCAAACGCCTTTTCAGAAGCAATAGTTAAGCTGTCAGCAGAGTGGGATTACAAATCTGATACTCAGCACAGTTTTGGACAGTTTGAGCTTTCAGGCATTTTCCATGAATAGACACCAATCATTTCACTGCCACGCTGGTGAGGTGCTCTGTTGGGTCAGGCCTTTTTTAGATGGGGATCAGACAAACAAGCACAGGAAGGTGAAAACACTTAATTTTATAGATTCACACAAGGTACAAAAAAATCTAGGGCTATATGATAATGGCATTTTACTCCTAGGCTTGGAATTAAAGTGTCTTTCAACTTTATTTAAGGGATTTGCCTTGTCAAAGCAAAGTTCCTGAACATAAACACTTGTTGCTATAAATATTTAAAATTCTCCTCTGTGAAAATTGAGATGAGGCATATTAGCAAACACAGCATTGTGTCTCATTATGACTTCTGTGCATAATGAAAATGTTAAAAGCAATATGGTTTCTTTTAAAATAATACTAGCACTTAGATTATAATGGTACACCCTTGAAGATGTTGTTATTCCACAAATGTTCAGCGTGCAGGCTCTCATACTAATGCTTGTTGTAATACAACAGAAACCTGTACTACTATAAATTCCCAGTAATGCAAATTACTTAGAGGGATGGGAAAACCTGCCTTTATGTTATGCTGTTGATTTTATTGTCAAATGCCATTCTTCATTCCTCTTTTCATATAGCTTTATTATTAAAAATATGTGTCTGTTAGGTGGAGATGAGCAAACAGCCCAAATTAAAAACACTTAAGGCTCAGGTGACTGCTCCAACAATCTGTGCTTCTGGGCAGCCACCTCTGCTTGAGAGATTTCAGCTCATACCCTGCAGGCACTAATAAGGTTGGGGATCTCAGGCAGAGTAATAAGGGAGGAGTTCCCAGGTTTATGAGAGCCTTAGGCTCTGTTCTACCTCTCAACAGCTGCTCCTGGAGCAGTTACAGCATTGCCCTGTGGTGGAAAATCACTAACCCTGTTCTGTGGGTCAGAGGCTGAAATTTCTGGGGCTGAGGTACATCACAGGGCAAGACTTTTCCTGCCACCAGCCTGCCACAAAGCCACCACCCACCCCTGACACATCAATATGATCCTGGCCCACAGAGCTCCCTCTCCACGGTGTGGTGCTTTGAAGCAGAAACAAGGGATGTCACAGGGCTCATGACAGAAACCTGAACTCTGGCAACAAAGTGCCTCCTTTTGGTTTTGATTAGCAGCACAAACAGCAGGTACTAGCACAGAAGGTGGAACTCTGGCTTGTGCTAAGAGGTGACACGGTTTCTCCTTAGCTCCAAATAAAAAGTCCACAAGGATGGAGATGAAAAAGACAAAAATAAAGCAAAACACACACACACATTAAACAAGCAAACAAAAAAAACCAATGAAAAGAGGAATCATAAAAGTTTGAAGACAGGTATAATTAGAATTTGTGGGGTTTTCCCCCATCATAATGCAATCAGATCCACTTACCATCTACTCTGTCACCTTATATCCTGAATAGTTCAGCATGATATTTACAGAGAAAAAAGATGGGGGACATGCTATGTTGTATTCCAACAATCAAATTAATTTTGTTCTGGTTTTGCTGAACTAGAAAGAGTGCATTCAATTTTGTTAAGTATTACCATTAAATGCATTTTCTAAAATACTGCAGATAATTTCCTGGGAAGGGCATCAAAAATTCCATCGTTTCTATAGTGAAAATGCCCCAAAGAGAGCAGCCTGTCTCTCCATTATGTTTTTCAAAAGAAAAGCTTCCCTAAGGCTCCGTGTAGAAGATGATAGTGAAGAGAATGTATCTTCTAATGTTTGATTGGTTACCACAGAGAAAATGTGAATTCCAATGAAAGTGAATCAAAGATACAGTTTAAGGGCAACATATTTCTGTTTCTTTGTCCTTGGTGTCCTATATGAGATTGTAATGCTGAAGCGGAAACGTGGCAGGTTGCAATAATTTTAACCAAAGTTTTTGTCCTCAACAGCAATCACATTCTCTTTTGCTAGTGAACTAATTCTCATTTTTCTGCATCTTTTCTTCAGATCCATGCACTATGGATGAGTTCTCAAAAGATTGCCTCTTGCCTTTAATTACCTAGAAGAAGAGTTTGATGTCACAGAAATCACAGAAATCTTCTGAGTTGGAAGAGACCCACAAGGATCAATTACAGAATGCTGTGTTTTTTAAATTACTTGGGAAGCATTTTTTCCTCTGTGTATACATTTCTACAACTAGTGAATTACATCTGTACTCAGTTTTCACTTGGGCAACTCCTGAGAGTAATGACACTTCCATTATGTCCAGGCCATGATGGGATTCCATTGAGTCCATCATTTCTTGAAGATACTGGCCACACCACACCATCACAACCATACAAACCCAAAGCCTTTCTACTTATTTATGGGGGGTTTTTTATATATAGGAGTCATTCTAACTGCAGGTGTTCCCTTGGAATCTCTGGCAAAAATAAAAATGCAGTCACATGACTCTGGAGCTTGCTTAGAAAGTACTTTAGTCATTGAGAAGTTTGAGCCTTGTCCGTATTCAAGATTTTTAAAAAAAAACATTATTAGTAGACTCTTCCCTTTTCATATTATGAACTTTTTGCTGCTACAAAATTAGTGCTGAGATTGATGAAAATGCTACAGCATGGAGAATTTTTCACATATGGACAGCTGGGGAAAAAAGGAAACCTTTGAGCAAAGGAGCTACTGACTGACAGCACAGAGCAGAAGTAGGAAAGAAGTTGGTGAATACCAAACAGCACAAGCATGAGTTTTTATTACCTCAGAATTCTAGCTTTTTTTCTTTTTCTTTTTACCATGTATCCTCTCATTTTTCAAACACCCATGATCTCCTGACTGACAGAAGAAATCAATCTCTATACCCCTATTATGGGTTATGTTATTATGGGGAATTATTTAATATCAGGGTATGTTTTATCTCTACCTATCTTTACTTTAGGTGATCTCAGTGAGAAGCTAGCAAAACTCAAAGAAACTTGAGGAAAAAGCATAGGGAAGTGTCAAGGGAGAATGAAGTTAAACTACAAATGCTCCTTGGAGGAATGTGAGTGTATTAATACCTTCCTTCTAAACACAAAAATGAGACATGACCATGATGTCAGGATTAATAGATGTACACAGCATTTCAGGAGTGAGTGGTAGAAACAAGACTGCAGTTTGATTTTCTATAATAGAAAGCAAAAATAGAAAATGTAAGAATGGTGTTCTAAAATCTGTTCTCTATAGACTGATGAAAACTGCAAAAGAAAAAAACCCCACATTATTGAGCTGAATTATATTTCCATGACATGTTTGAGGAATGAATGAAGAATTTTGCAGTTAAGTTCCTAAATTCACTCTCACTGCAAGCATATGTTTGCCAACATGTCAGTGCTGCCTCAGCTCTCTGTGTCAGCTACTTTTCTTCCAGGGCTGTCTCTGATATTCTTCCTTTCCATTACCATTTGTCACCTGGCAGATAAAACTCTTGATTTCTGAGCTTGATAAGCTAAATTCAATGCCAAATACCCTGCTGGTCAGAGTAGTGAACTATGGCAGGCTGAGCAGCAGCATTACATTAGTTAAGGAGTCTGGGTTTTTCCTTAACCGAAAGGTAATCACTATAAATCTAAATTCAGATATTTCTGGCCTGTGTGATAACATGGAGATTTTTTTGTTTGGTTGTTTTTTTTCCAGATTATTAATCAAAACTTGTATTTTATCTCCACCATATTTTTCCTCTTGGAAAGTTCAGTAACTTAATGCCTATATTTCTGTAACTTGAAAAGAACTTGTTCTATGCTTTCAAATGTAGAAAATGCATTGATTTGGCCTATACATGCTAAGTGTGCCAGATTTTTATAACCCAAACCATCAATTTCTCTGTTCTCTGCTGCACTCCCTTCCTCGGTCTAACCACTATGGTGGCAGCAGGACTGACTGCAGTCTTATGACATAATGGGTTTGTCCTGTAAGTAGTGACAGAAATCAGGAAAACAACATGAAAAGCATGGGAGAGAGTGGGTCACATTCACTCAGATCCAGTGATACTTTAGTTGCGTATCACCACATTTTGAGGTATCCATAATGGGTTAGCTTCCTGTCAGAAGAAATAAAACAAAGAAGGAAAAACTGGCTACTGGAATGACTTTGGTAGGATGGTCTAGTAGTTACTTCTATGGATTTGTTTGTTTTTATATTAAGAATTTGTGAAAATATAAGTGAAAGTGAGAAGCTGCCTCCTGTGACTCTGTGGAGGGCCTTCATTCAACTCCTTTGAGATTCATTCCCTGCTCCTTATGATCCTGCTGAGCAGTGTGTGTGTTTCCACTTGCAGCTTTCCAAGGATCACACAAAGGATCACTGAAAAACAATCACACAGGTAACAGGACACCACTCTTAAATACAACCACCCATAATCCTACCTATTCATTTCATCAGACATTTCAGTCTGCTTCTGATGCTTCAAAAGGTTTAACTGGAAACAATTAGAAAAGGTAAACAGAAAATATAGTAAGTTTAGTCACTGCATTTTTTGAAGTCAAATAATACAAGGTTAAATTTAAAAGATGGGCTTTCAGCAGAAAAGAATTGTGTCTAGTGGAAAAATATGAGAAATATCCCCTTGGTCAAGTGTTCTGACCGTACAGCTGCCATGTGCCTGTGTACACACTTCCTAAAAGTGTTGGGGCCTTGAATGTTTTTCTCTCGAGCAGCAGAACTCTTGGGAAACTGCAGCTAATAGAGAATGCAACCACACGTCTCCTCAGCAGCGCTGCTACCAGGAGCACATTAAGCTCATCCTTTGCTCTTTGCAATTGCTTCCCACAGAATATCAAACAAAATTCAAGGTCTCGGCACTTATCTGCAGTGCTTAGATACCCAAGGCTGTAACCAGAGTGGTGAGCACAAAGCACATGGGAGCTTTCATGTCCTGAAAAGACCCTGCCTCCACACTTGGGTAAGATCAGGGCATGCAGAAAATCCCACTTACCATTTTGTCTAGGTTTCCACAGGAAAGAAACCTGAGGGTGTGGAGGAGTAGAAAGCAGCTGCTTTGGATGAGAAACAAAGCAAGGCAAGGGGTGTAACTATGATCAGACACAGCACTGAAACTCTTTCTGAAGGATATCTTTTTCTGGAGCTAAATAAGATATCTGACAGAGATCTTATTGTGAGCCTGGCCTGGATCAGCAATAGTGTGGCAGCAGGACCAGGGCAGGGATTGCCCCCTGTGCTCTGCACTGGTGAGGCCACACCTCAAATCCTGTGTTCAGTTTTGGGCACCTCACTACAAGAAAGGCACTGAGGGGCTGGAGTGAGTCCAGAGAAGGGTAACAGAGCTGGGGAAGGGTCTGGAGCACAAGTGTGATGAGGAGCAGCTGAGGGAGCTGGGGGTGTTCAGCCTGGAGAAAAGGAGGCTCAGGGGGAGCCTTATTCACTCTCTACAACTCCCTGAGAGGAGGCTGAAGCCAGGTGGGATCAGGCTCTGCTCCCAGGCAACCTTACAGGGTGACAGGAAATGGACTCAAGATGCACCAGGAAGGTTCAGGTTGGACACCAGGAAGAATTTCTCCACTGAAAAGGCAGTTAAGCATTGGAACAGACTGCCCAGGGATGTGGTAGAGCCACCATCCCTGGAAGTGTTCAAGAAACTACTGGAGGTAGCACTTAGTGCTGTGGTTTGCTGGACACGACAGTGTTTGGTCAAAGGCTGCACTCAATAATCTTGAAGGTCTTTTCCAACCTTAGTGATTCTATTATTTTAAAGACCACATAAATAACACCTCCATAAACTAAGGAGCATCACTAAAATTTCAGCCCAATAAAAAAGACATAATTCCATGTCATCTTTAACACAATTGTTGACACAGATAAATGGTTGTAAAAAAAAAAAAAAAGTGAATATATAACAACAAAAATTCCTTTTGGACAGGCTAAGTGATTAAACGCTGTAGGTGAGACTGCCTTGCTCTTCAGTGTGCAGAGATCATTATATATTTCACACATTTTCAAACTACTTTTTCATAACAGAAAACATAACAGATATCTGTTATAACTGCAGACTAATTATTCTTGAGGTACTAGATACTATTTTATTTTAATTAAAAATATTTAAAATTGCTTCATAATAAAATGTGACAGGGACTTGTACTTTTCAGCTCTCAATTTTTAACACATTTTTAACTCTAAGAAGTAACATTATAACACAGTTTAAAATGCATCTTAGAAAATACCCCTTCCTAAAATGCAGTTTGGAAATTTTTCAAATTCCTAACCCACAATTTAAATGAGCTTTCATCACTGTGACCTGTAATATCCAAGTCATGAGATTGTATGAGGAGCTCCACTAAACTCAATCAAAGCTACCTGTATGAATGAAAAAAAAAAAAAAATGGTCTCTTAAAAGTGTTTGCAATTTTTGTTCTGGTAGAACTTGAAATAGCTCTGATTTTAAGGGCGAGCAATTTTTTCTCCTGAACTGAAAACCAAAGCTTTATTTAGGCCATTAAACCCAGACATACAGGAATGAAAATGTAAATATGAAGTTTGAACAAAAAGTTACAATCAGAACACAGATGGGGTTTTGAAAAGTTGTGTTTAACTTTACAATACTAATTAGTGCAGACACTAATTCCTGGAACTAGAACTGGGAGTTCTTCCAGTGATTGCAAAATTGGGCTAGAAATGTCTCAGGTAGACTTGGGTGACTGGGAGTAGGATAAGAACCAATGCTTTGTGATTCTTTGATTTTCCCTTTGTAATAGTGAATGAATGGAGTTCTTGAGTCTTTTCTAAGTTTCTTTATGTAGATGTTGAAATGAAACATTAATTTTGCAAAAGATCACCCAGTGAGGTAACAAGAAAGCAGTGATTTGAATGAACTAATTTTTCAATGCCACTTTTCAGTTGATCAGATCTATGCTGTGAAAAATTTTATGCTGAATGCCTCAAGCAAGAAGAGATGTCCATCAGCAGCCATTTTATTTCAAGCCTATTTGTACATATGAACAGGTTTCATATTCAATTTCAACATAAACTATTGAGCAAACAAATGAAGAAAATAAGATAATTAGAACTAAGGACAAGCTTTTCCCTTTCTATTTGCAAATGAAATGTTGCAAGAACAGGTACAGACAACATGATATGCACTGTCATCTTCAGACCACTCAAAATTGTATCACAGCCTGAATACCTTCCACAGATGCCTTCTTGTTTTGACTTCCTTTAAAGTCATAGATCCATTAGCAAACGTCTGTCATTCTACCTGTAATGCCATGAGAAGTAAAAGGTGTTTCCTCCCACTTGGAGCTGACTGGGGCTGTGTCAGACCCTGTGCAGCCCCTGCTCCCTTCCCACAGAGGCCACCCTTGCAGCTCACCCTCTGCTCTCATCTTGCCACCTACACCTTGCACACTTGCATTTTGGCTTTATAAAACAACAAAATCTTTAAAACTAACAGAAGACATTCTCAGCTCTGGCCTCACAGTATTATGTGATCAGGCAACACAAACTGTAGAAAGATTAAAAGATTCTGCGAAACTAACAATAAGAAATCCAGTGATGTCCTTTAAACTTTTTTATGCATATATTGCTCTTTTGGTTTGGTTTCCTTTCTATAAACTTGTCATATGAAAAATTAAATGTATAAAGCAATTCAGTCTTTAATGCTGAATGCCTCAAGCAAGAAGAGATGTCGGTCAGCAACCATTCTATTTCAAGCCTATTTGTATATATGAACAGGTTTCATATTTAAGTTCAATATAAGCTATTGAGCAAACACTTCTCCATGCATTTTCTCTTGTTTTCCTTCAGTAGTCTGTCTGCAAAGTTTCTGTCTTGTTTTTTTCCATTGCTGAAGGCTCTAAAACAAATAAGTTCCTCCCTGAATCTGAACACGGTAAACACCCCACCGCCCCCTGCCAATTCTTCACATCTTGTAGACAACTGACACAATTTTTGGTTTATCTTTATGCAGGACCTTAATTTTGTTAAGAAAGCCTCCGGACAGCAGCTGCACATAAGGTTGCATTTCCCTCTCTCGGGGAAATGCAGTTCCTACTGAATGCAGCTGCTTAACCCAGTAGGGACTGCAGCTAAATCGGAGTGAAGCAAGTCCCTGCTCTCTGGATTAACGCCTGCCTTTAGAGGTGGGGGATTTGGGGAACCCCTTATTTAAATTCTGAGTGCTCACAACCAGCCCAGTACTCGGGTTGCATATACCCTTCAATTAGCTTGCTTTCCAAAATGCTTAAAAACTCCCAAATTAAAACCATCTAGGAGAGGGACTATGGCAGAGAGAGAAGATAGGTAAGGTCGGGTCTGCTGCCAGTTGCCTCTGGCAACAGTGATAAAACTGAAGTGCACGAAAGCTCAAAGTGAGCTAATGTAAAATTAACATAACTTCTGACATCAGTAAATATTATCAAAAGTCTGAAGGATTTGTAGTTTCACTCCCACCAATCTCCTTATAAATAAAAATACAACTATATCATATTCCCTACCAGCAGCTTTAAAAGTGCTGTTTAGAGCCCGCAGAATTTTTAAATCTTTACTTTCCTTAATGTGAAAAATGCATTTTCCCCTACTTTCAGACACACCTACTTAAAAAACTCCAACACATTCAAACATTCAAGTCTCATTAAACCCATTCTGTCTTTTGCTAAGCCTGAGATGACTATAATCAGGTAAGCCAGGTAATGTTTAAACACAAGGGTCAAAAGCTAAACCAGGAGAAGTCAAATATAATACCAGAAGTCTGACATTTTCTCAGTTCTTGGATTAGTACATGTTTTTTCAGGGGAAGATACCCTTACATTATTTCACTTACAAATTCTGTTTGTAGACAAGAATATAAAACAGCACTGAGGACAGATATGCTGGTGATAGCCAACAATTGCTTTCCATAACAATTTACTCAGTGAAAAACACTTCCTAGGAAGCTGTTGCATAATTAGATTGAATTACAGAAATAGGCAGATATTTTAATGCATATTCCATAAGGGAATGGATAATAGAGTGGATAATATTATACAACAAAGTTTTGGCTATTATCTTGTCTTTGCTAGATTTTTATTTTGACATATTTTTAAAAGGACTACAACCTAGAGCTTTTCCTATTAAAATAAAGCTTTCTAAAAAATATAAAGTCAAATACTACCTGTTTTCAGAAAATAGGATTGAAAATCTTGGGATTTGTCATAAAATTAAAATGCCTACAATATTTTTGAAAACTTACCATATTGCCAAGAAAAGTAAGCAGTCTGTAAGAGTGCTTTAAGCAGTTAGAGTGTTTTACATTTTTATAAATAATTCTGTCTAAAACTATGCAAAAATTTATAATTCCAGGGTAGGGATGATGAAAAACATTTTGGGGAAAATATATGTTGGCTAAGTGGAGAAGGAGGATCAGCTAAATAAAAAATTCAGAAAAATCTTCAGGAAGATTAACTACCTGCATCAAAAAGAAAAAACAAATCCATATGCCCTGCTAATCCCTGGCTTCTCATCTATGAGCTCTTTGTTTGTAAAATACATGAAATTATAATGGCAACATCAGAATCCATCAGTGCTGAATATATCAGTGTTTACCCAGGTGCAGTGTACAGATGGCAGATGCTGGACTGACCCTTGCTCAATGAAATCTGTCTGATGGTTAATTGCTCTTCTCTACTCACTTGAAATGTCCATGATGGAGAAAAACGTGAGTGGTCCACCTTTAAATTTCAGGAAAAGAGCTTCTCACACACCTCCTTGGGAGGACACCAGGTGCAGTCTGAGACAATGCCATGGCAGCATTAGTTTAGAGCATGTGTCAGACTTCTGCAAAGAGTGAAGATAAAAAGAATTTGAGAAAAGTGGGGTTATAACATTGTTTTCCAAATAGCTGGTAGGTTTCCTGCTGTTTCAGGCAGGATTCAGGAAGAGAGAATGGGAGATCATGTTATCCTAGGATTTCCTTCTCAAACTGAAATCAGTGATGGACAGATGAACAGGGTTAGTGGAGGAGGAGAGGAGAGTAAGGAAACAAAGGTTAGAAAAAGTCTCACAATCTCTACTAATGAAAAAACAACACATACTCCCACAGCACCGCTGCTCAGGGTCACTGCAGGTATTACAGGCGAGAAAACAATGTTGGAGAATAACAGGCAGGCTATGGGAAGGGAGAAAGTGTGTCGAGAAAGCAATCCAAAGACTGAAAAATGACCAGAGACTGTTATAAAGGACAAGGAGAGGAAAAGGGTGGGTGAGGTTGGCCTCTTGAGTTTGATGTATCTTCAAGTGAATAGCACTGTGTGTGTGTTTTGGAGTAGTGTGCACAGCAGGCCTTGGGGCATTTCTAGGCTATCCATAGCTTGCCACAGCAATTAAATGTGGCATTCAAGAATAATCCTTGAGGCAAAAGTATCACTATATGCCAGTTAAATTATCATGGGTCAGTGAGCAACAGACAACTGCCTACCAGTTTTCTGTTCTTAACATGAAGGAAGCATTTAATTCTCTGGCAGCTCTGTTATTTGCCTCAGGTATAAGAAACAGATCTTGTAATTGTCATTTATTAAACTTTGCCTCTCTAAGTATACACAACATAATCAAGGTCCATAAATAAAAGCAGTGTGTCATATCTTCTACTTTGCCTTAGAAATTACCTTTCTCCAGAAGAGAGGGAAAACATGCACCCAAAAAACGGCAGGTATAGGCTATCCACCTCTCTGGTGATTTGCAACACCATGAGGGGAAAACCAGCAACACACATGTTCATTTTTTATTTAAGTGATAAGGAAGAGGCAGTAGGAGAATGGCTGTGAGGTCTACTGAGCAGCCAATTGTTGCATGGAATTATTATGGAAATAATTTTAAGGGGAAGCTGAAAGCATCAGAGAAGCTATTTGAAGACAAGCACAACTACAGAATAGGGCTTTTGTTTTCCAGACACAGTTTCATTTCACTGCTCCATTTATGCTCTTAGCAGATGGTGTTTTCTTCTTGAAGCTCCAGAGAGCCAAAAGTAAAAATAATATCATACAGGAGTAGTGCTTCAAGGGAATTTTTAGAAGGTTGTCTTCCTTCACCTGTATCTGTCCTCATTTGTCTGAATTCATCGTGAGCTTTCAGCTCTTACCAGCACATTCCCATAATTACCCTAATGCTCATATGGTCACTTCTGACATGTTCACTGGCAGGTCTGGAGTGGGTTTTCAGAAGTTTAGGAAGAAACCTGACTGGAAACCTTAGAGAGCAATTTAATTTCTGCTGCCTTCCTTACCTTCCCACTTTCTTACTGCAAAGCAGCAGTTCTTTCCCATTCTTACTTTTCATTTTGATGTGAAACTTGTTTAAAAAATGTTCTATTGCCTACATATCTTGCAAATAGATAGATCAGAGTGTGAGTTATATGAGTACCACTGATTGGTGGTATTGAAACAAAAAAAAAATATAGAAAGGACAGAGGAACGAAAACAAACATGGAGCTAAAATAAACATACAGTTTATTTTCTAATTTCTTTACCACTGAAGAACCTATGTCTTCCTCCTCTCTTTTAGCATTGTCTATATTAAAATACTGCCTGCACTATGAATTAATACTGAATGGAATGATTATCCATTACACATTAATTTAAAAAAATGCTGCTGTATTATGTTTGTATTAGTGCACCAGCACTATCGTAGCAAAGACTATATAAGATTCCAATAACAACTTACTGGATTTGGAAAACAGATCTCTAAGTAGAAAAAGACTAGCCAGTGGAAGTCAGAGGAATGGTTCACAGGTCAGTGATATAAAATCACTAAGGGGGTTTTTGAAGGCAATATTCTCAGCCAGAAGCATCCAAATATCTGTCAGTCTTAGGTTTCTGCTTCACTTTTTCACTCCATTACTGAACAGTCACTGAAGAATTTAGTAGCATAAGAAAGAGCTCTTTTACAGTCACAGAAATGTGATCCTTGGTTGAACACAATACTCTGCTCATTGAAGAAGTCGGAAACACCATTCTCTTCAGAGCTTGTTTTGTCATTTCCCACTGTCTTTTGCAAGGAAAGCACAGTTTTCTTAACGACAATATAGAAAATAAGAGACACCACCGTAAGCAAAGCTATGCAAGGTGGGGCTTTGTTAATTCTCCAAAATGTTCTCTTTGAACACCCCTTCCTTAATGGCACTGCAATTATTATGGGGAGAACATATATGTTCCTGTTGTAGGAGCTCTGGAGGTCTCTGAAATCTTTATGTGCTTGGGGCTGCCTGTTCAACAGGGAGGTTTGTAAAAAATGTGCTCATTCCTTCAGTATAAGGGAATGCCATCTCTATGAATCTTGCTGATTTGGCAGGCTTCTTCCTTGCATTTTTGTCTCGAGATTAATCTACATCACGTGAAGTCTGAAACAACTTGGAGCTGGAGGGAGTGGTCAGAACTGCCCTACAAAGCCAGAGCCCTTTTCTATCCCTTTTCTTAAGCTGATGAGTCCCCTGAAAAGTTAAGTTACATTTGCACCTCAGTGCTGTTTCCAAAGTTACATCTCCAGAAGTCAAGTTTCAAACAGGACAAGGCTTTGAGGATATAAAAACCCATTCTTTAACTAGAAGTTTCTGTAAATTATGGAACTTCATTAATTCTCTATTTTTCATGCATACGCAGAAACAAGCATGGATTTGATAAATAAAAACAACTGCAAGATTTTTAGAAAATACACAGGTGATATTCATATTGAAATCCATAATGGAACTTGGGCTGAATTGTGTCTCCATGTGATAGGCTTTGAGAGGGCTGCGCTGTCAGTGAGGATGACCAGGAGGTCTTAGGCGAGATTAGGGCTGCTCTACCTTCTAACTATAATTGGTTTGTTCCTTTAAATTAAGTAGTTCTATAAAACACAGCTCACCTTTCTAACACCACAGAGCAAGAAACATTTGAAGGTAATAATGCTAGAAATTATTTTGATTTTTACACTGAATTTGCTGTTTTCATACTTAAAAAAGAATTCTTTTTTCTCACACCTTTCTGCTTTTGATCATGCCACCATCATGCCACCATGGAATTGTTCTGGTGGTATTACAAAAAGCAGAAAAAAGGTCTAGTAGACAAATGTCTAAGTCTAACACATTAAGAAATGTCCTAACTCATGAAAACTCAAGGCATATTCATTACTTCAAGCGTGTTGAACAATTGCTTGTTTATTAAAGGATACCAGATATTATGATCATTTTCATACCTTTCCACTTGCCCAATACTCCCCTTGAAAAGTTAAGTCTTTTGACTGAAGGAGCTCAGGATCTAAGTGAGAGGAAAAAAACCCTCACATATAATATTTCCAGACTTTTAAGTTCTACTCTCCGCTAAGGTTTTAAGAAGATTTATATAAAGCCTACAAGTTGTTCCCAGTTCAGGTCCTTGGCAGCACGCTTTAATTTTAAATCTGCTCTCTTTTTTTTGGTTTATCAGCTGGGCTGGGAGGTGGGAAATGGTGACTCACTTCTTAAACTCCTGCTTCTGCCCTTCCCTGTCAGAATTATACGTAGCTCTGCAGTCTTCTTCAGAGTCATCTGCTTCATTACTTGACAAACCTTATCCTTGCATTCTCTCTGGCTAATCCCCTGTCTCTCTTCTCTCATATATCCCTAAAGCTCTTAGGAACCCTTCTCAACCTTACAGATCTCACTAAGAGGCAGAAGTAGCCCATAGTGAGGACCCTGTCTTCGTATTCATCCTTATTGCCAAGGGTGCCAAACTCTGGAGCTAATTTTGCACTGACAGGGCTATCAAGAGTCTTTGAACGAAATTTTCACTTGCAAAGAGTTTGTTTAAAAAAAAAGAAAAGATATCAATAAAAATAGGAGTGAGAACATTTTAAAACACAAACTAGGGGAAGCAGCCATAAAAGGGTGATGTTTTGTTCCACTGCTTTTCACTTTCCAATGCCTCCAAGATAAGACTTAAATAGTTTATTCCAAATTGATTTATATTAGAAAGATTATTGTTTATTTGGGGGTTGTTGTTTCTTTGATGTTTGATGGGCTTTTAAAAATATATTTCCTTTTATTCACTTACTCATCTTTTTTATCCTTGTGAGCTTACGAAGTGCTAGCACATCAAACTCCCAGCTGGACATCATGTGCATCTAATGGGAGACTTAAGGTGACCTCACATGGAAAGCTGTGCTGCACATAATGAGTCTTCCTGTTGATATTGCACGGTATGCTGGGTTTTGGGCATTAACACCATCATCTCTGGGTGCAAGAGACACTTTCTGGACTCAAAAAGCACTTCAACATGTTGGTGTTAAAGGAGTCATCAGAGGGTGCTTTTCCCTCTACTTTTACAGGGTATAGCTTTTCCATATCTCTTGAAACAAAAAAAATTTCTGTGTTGGCACTGTTTCTCAGCTGGATGTTCATGCAAGGCAGATTTAAAAAATCAGTACCTTTTTTTTTTTTTAATTGCTATTTTAATCCTGGACCTTTTCTCTGACTCATTTTCCAGTATGGCCCAAGAGAGACTGGCAATGCCTCAGTCAGAGATGCAAGACTTTTCATGTTGACTTGGTTGATAAAGAAAGTGTTTCTAAATGCTTTCACAAAGGCTGGGAACTGAACTGGTCCTGTACCCAGGACAGATAATTGAAAACAATAATAATATTTTTTTTTGCAATATAAGTCATAAACTAATAACTACTTTTATAGATATAGTCCATCACGCCAGAAGCCAAAAGCTGTTTGTTCTAGTGGTCAATCACAGTGTGATTTTGTGGGTTTTAGCGTTCAGTCTCAGCAGTCAATAAATTCAGATGCAAAGATATTCCTCTCATTTTTAAGCTAATTACTGCCATAAAAAAACCCAAAACTTTCTGAAGACCCAGCAAAACCCGGGTTCCTGTCAGAATCCAAAATATTCAATATTCTAGATTGAGATGGGTGTCCTGAATGTGTGATGTATCGCTTCAGCATCATGTTTACCTCTTGCATCCAGAGTTGGAGTTTTCTTTTTTCCCTTGATGTATAATCTCCTGCAGTCTGTCATACTCTGTTCCTTTACAGCCCCTTTTTCACACATAATCCTCAGGTTAGTGCTGTTTTTTTCTTGCAGAACATCATGCAGTTTAGTAGCTTGTCATTTCTTAAAAAATAATTGTTCAAGTGCCTGTAAACTGAGAGGGATTTTCTACCTGTCAACATACGAGACTTACTGAGATTGTGTATTGACAATGTGTTTTTGAAGTAATGTGTGCTCCCAGCTTTTTTGGCGTTTGCTTCTTCTCACCAGGCTTACTTTGCACTTGTTTGCATCTGATTCTCCCTAGAAGCTCTTTTCAAAGAAAAGTGATCTCTTACACAGCATTTTCATGTCTAAAGAGGTCATGAAGCTGAGATAAGGGCAGATGTGACAGCCACCGTACTGCCAGATACTGGGAACAGAGCCAGGGCACTGGCAGGCTAAAAGCAACAGTTTCTACAGCATTTAATAAAGTACAAAGTTGCTTATGCAGGACTGTTGCAGAATTTTATCCCTGATGAAATGGGCAGAGAGGTGAGTATGTAGCGCTGTCATTTTAAGACATAAAAAATCTCACTCCTTTTGAGTACCCTAATCATAGAATCACAGAACGGTTTGGGTTGGAAGTGACCTTAAAGATCATCTCGTTCCAACCCCCTGCCATGGACAGGGACACTTTCTACCTCACCAGGTTGCTCAGAGCCCCATCCAACCTGATCTTAAACACACCCATGGATGGGGCATCCACACCTTCTCTGGGCAACCTGTTCCATAATTTATTGCTAGCTAAGGATGCTGAATGAGGGTGCCAAAAGTTATTATGCAGTTTGTCAGCCTGTTGGGCTGCATGAGCAGACTACAAGAAACTCTAAACTTTTCACCTCCAAGTGCCCAGCAATTTAGAAAACCTTCATATTTTTTTTGTTTAATAAAATATATGCATATCTGGACATACATATCTATTTTTCCCTTTCCTCATAAAGAATAAATTGGCCAATCTATTTCAAGGAACACTAGTATGTTTCTCCTGCTGCAAGAAACTTTCTTCTGTCTTCCACAATACTGCTTTCCTGGGGTTTTTATAATGTGCATTTTCTTAAAAGAGTCTTATGACTTTCCTGTACCAAGTTGTGTTCCACATCACTCTCCTTAAAGCCAGCAGGTTGTACACCAGCAGCCTTATTAATATATATGTAAAAAATATATATTAGAATGAACTTTTCTCTGGTCTTTTGAACACAAACATTAATGCTCAGATATTGCTGGCTGCATGAAAGCCATATAATAACATCTATACCACTGAAAATCAAAAGACTATTTTAAAGCGACAGCAGAATACTGTCAATGCAATACGCTTTTAGTAGCTTGGGAACCTGAAAAGGAAACAAACAAAAAAAATGTTCTATTTATTTCTGAAAGTTTGTCAGACCAAAATTTTGTATCAGCATATGCACAATGCACATTGGTACAGAGATGTCAAAGCCATAGGATGCTCATAGACCCAGCTGGGTAGGTGACTGTCTCATTTGCATTTATCTCATTTGTTCAGAAAAATGAAAGATGCTGCATCAACTCCAAGCCTGAATGAGCAGAAATACGTATATATAGGATGAATACCCTACACACATTTTGTGGGTCATAAGCAGCTTTGTTGTAGATAAAGGGAAATTAGGTTAATTAGATGAGCTGAGATGCAGTGGTTTACAAGTTTCACATGCAAGATTCTTTTACCTGCTACAAAGGAAATAAACCATGCTTTGTTATATACTGTGCCCTGTTACATGTCTGGGTATGTGTATAACACTATAAATTATTTCTTATGCTAAAGGAACTTCCAGTTTGATTCCACTTTAAATGTACTGAAGAGCTCAGAAACCCAAGTATTCAACATGTGGCATACAGGAACAGAGATCCACACATGTGATGGCAGCATGGGAGAGGTGAATTACAGAAACTGGCTGTTGCAGTCTCTGCAGGTTCTACTTGGTCACCATCAGTGGAGCAGATGATCCATAACAACCATCAACAGCAACACCCTTCACCTTTGCCTCCAGAAAAAGAACTGTATCTGCTTAGCATTACAAAATCCACGGAGAAAGGCTGCTTGGATCACTTTTTGTGAGACAGATGTTAGATGCCACATGCCCTGTCCATGTCAGATATCCTGGAGAAAGCACTTTGTCTCCCCTGATGTTTTGTACTGCAGCAAGGTGGTAGTGGGTGGAAAATTAAAATAATAACTAAATTAGATGCAACCTTAAAGTACTGTCTTTGGTGTGGAAAGGATTTTGTGATCTGCTATCAGAAGGTATAAAATAATTTTAATTTGCACAGGTAGCTCCTTGCCAAATTTGAACTTTTAATAGGGATTATTCTTGGGGGAAAAAAAAAAAAAAGGGAGGGGGAAACATAAGTCTTCATACAGGGCTAACAAGAATCTACTTTCCAAACACTCCAGATAGAAAAGCTGGCTTGTTCAGTAGGCCATGGCAGTAGCCCCCCCAAACACAGCTGAGAAATAAGGGTGCAGGAAAGTGCTGCCTCCCTCTCTGCAGCAGCAGTCAGAGCTAGTTTATCACTGACTGCTCGACTCAGGGAAGCACAGAACAGCATTACCCAGCTTTCCTCTGATTGGGGAAGGATAAATCTGTCACAGCAGGAAACCTCCTTAAACTCCCTGTGGTATGGTGAGACTCCACTCACATTCCTGCTCCCTGGGTCTTGCAAATAAAAGTAAGAATTCAGTCCTGATAAAAATTCATCCTCAGCTGCTGCTTTTTTTTCTAAATGCTTCCATGTTCTTTTTAGTGTTAGGAATGGTAGACAGTCTTCAGTACCACTTTACAGGAACAAGAGTTTTCCATCTTCCTTCAGCTGCCTGTAGGGAGTCAGTGCTGTATCACCAATGAGTTATATTCAAAGTCTACTCTGAGAAAATTTCCTGGTAAGGAATTTCACCTAGCTGTACCTTGGTATAGCTTTGGTACAGGTAACCAATGCAATGCTGTCATCTAAACATCTGTCTTTCCCTGGGGAGGACAGGGAATATCTGTTTTGAACTGTGAGTGCTTCTGCAGCCTGTGAACACCTTGCCATTTTGTCTTCACCCTGATGCGGTGCTGAGCGAGCGCTGGTGATGAGTGCATTGCCCTCCATCATGTTTTGGGAGAGGATCATCGCTCAGGTGCACTCACTAATGTCTCTCTGGAATTGATGACAAGCCCCATGTGGTCACACTTAATGAGTCAATTAGAGTATTTGAACAGGCAGCACAGCTCTGAGATGTAGGGACTTGGCCCTGTCTCGTTACAATTTGGTTGAAAATAGCCTCTGATGCAAAGTAATTAATTTTCTGATTCATGTAGGTGGACTACCTGACAGCTTTCTCCTGTTTGCTTCTGAAATGGCTTGACCTAGAGGGAGAAATGCCACTTGATGGCGTGGTGAACTGTTGTTTGTCAGTAGCAGTTTCTACAGAAACATTACCTCCTTCCTCTGATTTTCTTCACTGCTTTGGTTGAAGGAGGGTTGATCAAAGGTCTGCCACAGCAATCATTTGTCATGCAGACAGACCTGATAACTCAGTCCAAAGTGTTGGAGGCAACCAAATTGTGGTTAGATAACAGAATTCTGAGAATATGAGATTAATCACTACAGCTTCATTGACAGCAGAACAAGTCTTGGACTTGCTCATGTTTTTTCAGTTCTTGTGCTCATCTCTAACATTAACTACTCAAATTTATGTCTTTATTTTTTAAAGGAAGGCTTATTAATTGGAAGAAAAACCCCAATCCACATTCAAGTCATAAACTATCAGTAGTGATTTACCTCTTTATCTAACCTTCTTCATTTTGAAAGAGAATTCTCTCTTTCATCTTTGGAGGCAAAAATTAAAGTTAGATTACTACCTGAATAAATTCTGGAGTTTTAATCTTTAGTGACACCTCAAATCATGATGTATGAAAGATTTCTTGGCAAACTAAATTAGCCTTTCATCAAAAGAAAATCCTGTCTCCAGAGCTGCACTTAAAGCATATGATTGGTCACACACTTTTTGTCAGCAGAGCAATACAGTCTTTTTATACCAACTACCATTATTATAATGTCCTGCAGCTGATGGGCGAGTGGACAAAACCACAAACCTTACTACCTGACTGAATTTGTTGGTCACTGTTTTCAGTCACTTCTACCTACATAAATAAAGAGCTGAATCCCCTCTTCACTGCCACTTTGATGACAATTAGATCAACAGAAAGCCACTGTTTCACTGGACTTCTTGAGGCTATTCTTTGGGTTTGGAATTTAAGGCATTCCTCAGGAGCCTGTTAAAAACCACCAGAGCAGGGCTTTGGTTTCATCAAAGCAAGGCATCAGCCAGCCAGTGAACAGGACTAGAAACAGCAGTGAGAGAGACACAGGAATCACAGAACCACAGAAGAAGCTGAGTTGGAAGGGACCCACAAGGATCATCAAGTTCAACTCTTGGCCCTGCACAGCACCATCCCCAAGAGTCACCCCATGTGCCTCAGAGCATTGTCCAAACTCTTCTTGAGCTCTGTCAGGCTTGGTGCTGTGACCACTTCCCTGGGCAGTTTGTTCCAGTGCCCAGCCACTCTCTGGGTGAAAAACATTTTCCTGATATCCAACCTAAACCTCCCCTGACACAGCTTCAGGCCATTCCCTTGGGTCCTGTCACTGTCATCACAGAGCAGAGATCAGTACCTGCCCCTCCTCTTCCCCTCACGAGGAAGCTGTAACTGCAGTGAGGTCTCCCCTCAGTCTCCTCCAGGCTGAACAGGCCAAGTGCCCTCAGCTGCTCCTCACACGGCTTCCCCTCAAGGCCCTTCACCATCCTCGTTACCCTACTTTGGACATTCTCTAAGAGCTTAATATTTTTCTTACATTATGGTGCCCAAAACTGCCCCCAGCACTCGAGGTGAGGCCGCCTCAGCCCAGAGCAGAGTGGGACAATCCCCTCCCTTGCCCGGCTGGCGATGCTGTGCCTGGTGCCCCCAGGACATGGTTGGCCCTCCCGGCTGCCAGGGCACTGCTGGCTCAGATTCAACTTTCCATCAACCAGGACCCCCAGGTCCCTTTCCCTGGTGCTGCTTTCATTCCCCAGTCTGTCCCTATATCCAGGGTTGCACCATCCCAGGTGCAGAATCCAGCACTTTGCATTGTTGAATTTCACATGGTTGGTGACTGCCCAGGTGTCTTATTTATTAATTTGAATCTCCCTGCCTTCAAGGGAGTCAACAGCTCCTCCCAGTTTTGTATCAACTATGAACTTGCTCAGTATCCCTTTCAGTCCTGCGTTCAAGCCCTTTATGAAGATGTTGAAGAGCACAGGGCCGAGGATGGAGCCCTGTGGAGCCCCACTAGTGACAGGTCACCAGTCTGATGTCACCCCATTCACTGAAACCCTCTGTGCCCCATCTGTGAGTCAGCTGCTCACCCATCACGTGGTTTGTTTATCCAGCTGTGGGCTGGACATTTTGTCCAGGATACTGAGAGAGATACTACCAAAAGATTTACTGAAATCCAAAAATATTACATCAACTGGCTTTTCTTGATCAGTTAGGTGGGTTACCTTGTCATAAAAGGAAATCAGGTTTGATAAGCAGGACTTTCTCCTCATGAAGCTGTGCTGACTGTGATGAATGACTGCATTGTCTTTCCAGTGTTTTTCAATACCTCCCAGAACAATCTTCTCCATAACTTTACCAGGCACTGAAGTGAGACTGACAGGCCTGTAGTTTCCAGGGTCCTCCTTCTTGCCCTTCTTGAAAATCGTGAAAACATTCATCAGTGTCCAGTCAGCTGAGACCTCTATGGATTCCCAAGACCTCTCGAAAGTCATCAAGAGAGGTTTAACGATGAAAATGGAGAGAAAACCACTTTCAGCCTGAGAAAAAAAGAATTCAGAAATATTTTTTAATTAAAATGGAGATCACCTTGTACAGGGGAAAAATATTTCTGGTTTTGCTTCTTCTTTCTCCCATTTTTCTAAGTTCTGCAGTGAGGCAGTGATAAATGGTTGTACCTATGTTACCTGTCACAGGGAGGAGGATGGCATCAAAGAGGCCCCTCATCAATTTATTTGCCTGATGGATACTGCACAAGAAGAATTTTGGTTAATGGTTTGTGTCAGAAGGGGTACAGCTGGATGTATTCACAGCCTGCGTGTGTGCTGTGACTCAGAGACAGACGGCCCCAAGGTACTGTCCAGGGTAATGAAACGCTGTTCCCCTCCTAATTAATTTTGAGAAGAAAGGTTTGCATTCAGCATCAGATTCCTTCCATATTCCTTTGTTGTTTTTTTTTTTTTGGAGGGGACAAATTTTGCAGCTGCTGTGAATGAGAAAGTCCAAAGACCTGTGTTTAACAAAAACAAAATGCATTTTTCAGCAACACTGAGCCAATAGTTTCAGGCATCAAGGCTTCCAGGGCTTTCATGTCTCCAGCTCTCTTTGAACTTTAATGAATGGATACAGAGCAGAGAGCCCGAGAAATAACTAACTTGGAGAACCTCTGAGTTTCAGACCCAGGCCAGGGAAAAAAGAGAGGAGTTTTGCAAGCATCTGTGTGGAAATTCAAAGCACCTCAGTGACAGCTGAACTTGGAAGGTGCTTGAACACCATTACAGCCTCTCACACTCTGATCATGGGTGGGACTGGAGGGTACGTCTTCCATTTAAGAAGAACCAGCAGATAAAATCTGTCTGAAGGAAGCTTTGTTAAGGCAAAGGAGAATTTCACACTTGATTCAGGGTGTATTCACCTTCTTTTGTCCCACTTCTGCTCAGATTTCAATTTGGAAATCCAAAGGCCAAATGAATATCATGTTTATCTAACATTAAAATGCTAATTGAAGTGGGCCTATGGTGTGTTTTAACATTTGTCCACCAAATGCTCACTGAAATATTTCTAAGCAATGAGCAATTTTTTCCCTAGATCAAGTGACTTTTAATGTTGAACAAACACATATTGGATTCCCCATCTTACATTTCAGGTTTGGTCACACCCGGGTTTAAGATTCTGGCCCTAAATAATTGTCAATACATGAAAATGTATTTCCTTTCATTGCCTTTGCTTATTTCTTTGTGAAATGACATTTGAAATGTCTTTATCTCTTTTCTATTCCTTTCCTAATGACACATTTATTTGGTGGGAGACTAATGGATACAAAACTAATCCCAACAAATATGACTGTTAACTGCAGCTGATGTATCTATTTCTTAATCACTACATGTTGGGCCACCCATTCTTTAGCTTTTTAATATATTCTCCTCTTCTCACTCTGCCTCCATCACCTTTCTGGGTGGAACACACTTTTTTGTTGTTTTTTATTTTATTTTTCCAAAAAGTTACACCTTTTTTTTTTTTTTTTCTGAAAACATACCAGGATCTCTTTTACTTAAAAATGATAGCATAAATTTTAAAAAATACAGAAAAATACACTCAGTGAGGTGATTATATTACCAGAACATTGAGGCCTTTTAGGCAGTGCAGGTTACATATGACCATACATGCAGAACTCTTCAAGCGATTCAACATGCAAATCAAACCTCTTTCTATACTCTTTTATTCTTATTTTTGTTTTGTTTGAAAATCATAAGGATTGCCAACTAAGTTTTCACCAAGTTATATATCCAATAGTTTCATACAGCTTTGCTCCATAAATATTCTGTAGAAAAGGCCCATTCTTTCGCAATAATAAAAGTTCTGTTGCAGTTCTGCTTTGCCATGGTGCAGTGCTCTCCACATACAGCAGAGAATCAGTCCTTGACAAGTGCCAGTCTGCTCCTTCATTAATCACCAGCCATCTCCCATGAAAGTCGTCTATGAGGTTAGAAAGGAAACAAAATGAAAATTGTATTCTTCTCCCTGTGGCAGCAAAGAGGGGTGGAGAGGGGAGGTTTTGTTGAAAGAGCCTGACAGCCATTCCATGAAAAATTTTGCTTTGCTAATAAACATCCCTCCACTTCATAAATGCATATCATTTCTACTTGGAAGATGTGAGACAATCACGAGGATTGTCATCATTTGAAGCCTTTCCAGGTGTTTCAAAGGCAGATGGCCACCACTGCTGCACCTTGCATTCTTTCCTGCTGTCTCCAGGATACCAATTTGCAGAGCTGAGCAACCTTCTGCCCATATATAGGGTGTTTTTAACTTTTAGGGGTTTGGGGTTTGGTGAGGGGTTTTGTTTGATTTTTGTTTGTTTGTTTGTGTTTTGGTTTTGATTTCAGTTTGGGGTTTTTTTTTAGAGGGGTGGGAGCATAAAAACTGGCAAAATAATTTCCCTTTTAAAAATTGCAGGGACTTGCCTTATATAAAATGCAGTGTTAAGAGAGTAATATTAGTTCCAAAGGATTTTAAGTTTTTCACATCATGTTTTGGTGTAGTACCAGGAAATACATCCCCTCCACCCCCAAATCTGAAATTAACTGAAGAACCCACTCACAGATTTTAAAAAGCCAAAATAAAATCATTTTAGGTAAATCATTTCACTTCCAAAAAACTAAAACATGCCCTGAGTTTTAACTGATATTCTGTAAACCAAGTTGAAAGGAAATTTCACTTTGATCAAAATACTTTTTTTGTTAGTGCCTTTAAGAGCAAGCCAAAACACAGCATTTCAACAACACTGCGAAGAATATAGAAGTAGTCATAGAGGAATGCATTCACTGTACTCTATTAATATGTTCATCAGCTGAAGTACAAAACATCATTAAGAAGTAAAGTTTATAAAACATATTGATCATAACTGTTTATTCTTGTACTGAATCATTTTATATTTATTTCCAGAAGACACTGCTCTGAATTACTCTTTAGATGACACCAGATACGTCACTGCAGCCTAAACACATTTCAGTGTCTGTTTTAAGAGGGATGGGTTGGGATGGTGAGCTCCAGCCTAGATCTTCATTTTTCTTTCATTTATCGTCAAGTCCTGCTCATCTGATACAAGAGTGCTATCAGAAAATCAATCTTTCTTACAGCTTTAAAATAATTTTCTTCACAGGTGAACTTATATTTGCACCTCAGAGATAGTAGCAGATGTTACAGGATGCTTCTGAGACCCAAGATATTTGTTTGCATGCATGATACACTGGCCTTGAATCAATACAGTTAATGATAGATCTTTGTTGACATTAGGCAACAAATTACCCATAACAGAAGGTTTCAAACAGGTTTGTACATACATGTAATGACAGGAATGTGACAACTTTCTTTTTGTCTGATATCTTTATCACAGTTTCTAGTGATACAGCATCCAGGCTTATTTTTAAAAGTTGCCATTTAGTTTCAGCCTGACAACCTAATGGTGTTCACAGAACATCTCTCAGGGCTGCTGAACCAGCAGAGGCAGCACTCGATACAATATGTATGCTTAAGCTTCAGGATGCATAATAAACTTGAGGGCTTCATGCCCTGAAAAATAATCACTGGGAACACAGCGTGTAAACTGCAAGCTAGAAACTGCAAGTTAAAAACATGTTTTCTTTTGGCCTATTTCCCAAAAGAGGCATCAAACAATAATACAGAGTATAGTGTACCTAAGTGCTTATTACTTGAACTTTAGATTTACTTTTAAGAATAAAATATTTACACCCATAGTATTTTTTTTTCTTCTCCTTCTCCCATCCACATGATTTAATATAGCAGACTTGATTATGGTGGAAAAAAATCCCCACTGCATTTTTCTCTTTGACAAGAATATCATTCTCTTTCTAGTGATGATTCTTTCCCTTACAGCACTTTCAGGAAATTGTGCACATGGGACACAAAATACTCTTGAAGTAGCAATGAAGTCCTTTAAAAACGCAAGGAGAAAACAGTGCAAGGTTACATACAGCAGGACACGAGTAATTCCCAGCCCTTGTCCTGGCCCTCGTGAAGGAGTGAATTTCCTCTCTCAGGATGCTGCAGAAGAGCTGGATGTATGCAGAGGAGCTGCAGACACGCAGCTGGCCCGAGCCCTGAGCCCTCCCTGGGGACTGATGGCTCTGCCTGAGTCACCTGCACTATCATGAATCACAGCTTGCCTGACAGAAATAAGCCAATTTAACCAAAACACATTCCTCACATCAAGCCACCAATATCTGAATAGTGGCTATCTTCTCATTTTTTTTTCCTTATTTTCCTTACCAAGATCATCTCCCCACACCCTGATATTTTTGTTGTTCCCTTACTGAACCTTTCCTCTCCATGAGCTCAGCCTGCACACCTCTGATTTCCCTGTCTGATAACTCCCGATTCCCCTCCAACAAAAGTTACCTAGTGCTTGCCTTTTCTTTGTTGTCCCTTGGTTTTTAAGAGCTTGTATTTGGGGATAAGTGTCTCTTAATAACCATTCGCTTACATCTATGCTCAAAACCTAAATGCAGACATATTCCTTTCTAATGGCTGTCTTTAACAACAATTTTTTACTCTATTGCTCTTACCAGAAAATATTTTATTTAAAGACTGTTGAGGAAAAGAAAAAAAATAATTATCTTTTGAATTCTGAAGTTGACTGGTAGGAAATAAAGGCAACAAAGAAGTATTAGAGGCATTGCTAGGGAGGAAAAAAGAGACCACAAACAATTTGAATAAGCTCCTGTACTATTTCTTTTGTGTTCACCAGACCATACCAACAAATGCAGTTCAATGACTAAGGGTGAATTCATTTCCTGGGCAAAGTCTTGCCACCAGGATGAGCACAAACACAGATTGCCTGACAACTGCAAGAGCTCTCCTAACAGATGAAGCACAGCGAGGAAAACTCTTTTGCAAGTAAATAAATTTTAAAAACCCTGAATAAAAACTAGTTTGATAATTGTGCTGTGCACATTCACAACAACAGAGAGTATAAATGTGTAGATTGGACTGTGCTGACAATGCCAGCCCTGTCCTCTGCAGCCCTGTTTCACACAGCACACCAGCAATTCTTCCACAGTGCAGCTGTGCTGTGTCTAACACACACACGGAGAAACACAACCTCCCCTCCCATTCCTCAGTTTGCCTGATTCATCAGATACCCCCGGCAGACCGTATCTGCCATGCATCCCAAGGCACAAAGAATAGTCACACCTTTGGCTTCAAAGAAGAAACTGATACTGTTTAATCCCTGTGCCTAGGCTTTTAAAATAAAACAGGACAGTGCTGGACCATTTTCCTTGTGGTCAACTCACTTTTGCCTCAGTCAGCTTCACAAACTGTTCCTTGGTTATTTGACTTAACGAATCCCCAAAATGCGCTGTTTTACTTGAGTGTGAAGCTTTATGTACTGTCATAATTATTATGGCCTCAGTATAACTGTGTGTCCAATTAGTCACTGAAAATCTAGCTACATAAATATTTGAAGAGGTGCTTCTAGTGAGCTTGAAGGGAAAGGGCCAGCCAGCTTCTCTCAGTCTGAAGCTCCTCGGAGAGGCTAATTACCAACATGTGTCATCTCAGTCAAAAGCTGGTAATGAGCTCTCCCATTTATATGTTTGTACTGGGTTCTGTGAACTACAAGATTCAGGGTTTCACCCTCAATACTAAACCTGAGACTCTTCACTTGAAAAATCAGGGAGGAGGAGAGAGCGTTATTATCTCACACTGTAACGCGGAATCAAACACAGGAGAAACACAACTGAAGTTCTAGCAGGGTAATGCTGATATTAGCAAAGGAAAAGAACAGTTTGTTTGGGTTTTTTAAATTAATAGGACAATAACTTTATCTCCTCCCTGAGAAAAATTAAATCCACCTATAAAAGCTCAATCATGGAGACATTGTATAATAGGTGCCAAAATACACTGTCCCTTGTGTGACAAACAAGTTACCAAAAATGGGAGAGGGACATTTCCAATTATTTTCATTCTCAATAACAGTCAATTATGCATCATCACCTTTCATAAATATTTGTCACTGTTATCCATTTTGAATATAGCAAATAAATAATGCCACTTGCATGTTACCTTAGTCTGGTTGAGGTAAGAGAAATTTCAATGTCACTGGGTAGCAACAAGTTACCTGCTACCCAAGACACTGATAAACCAACAACTGGGATGCCTTAAGTGTTCTGGTTCCTCAGCACATCCTCCAGAGCATTCAAAAGTGGCACAATCAATTCCTTTAGAAGCGGCATGGCTGGAGAAGAGATCATTTTCTGATGGTCAGGAGGAGAAGAAGGAGGAGAGGGGCCTTCCAGTGCAGATGATAACCAAGAAGTCCTTCCAGCACGCAGTGAGGTGTTGGGGAGCATCCTGGAAACAACCTGCTCCCAGGAGCATGGCCAGCACATCTCTCCAGCCTTTTCTGTTCATCTTTGTGCCAAGAATGGCACACAAGCTGAAAAGGAGGCAATGATATCATTTGATGGCCACTAATAAAAAAATAACATAAAGAATGGCTGTGAAAACATGGAAAACGTATGTGTGACCAACACCAAAGTATTTGTGAGACTCTTGTTGCAGAGGGGGTTGTAGGAGGCGCATCGAAGAAACAAGAGCAGAAAATGCTGCTTGATGTTACCAGTGATAATTGTTATTAGCCCAGGACTGTAAACTGAGCTCCTCCTCTTTATACCTGTAGCAGATATACTGATTCACCTCAGATGAGCCTTGTGGTCTTATTAGCAGATGGCAGGACAGAAGGGAACTCTGCATTTTCAAATCCCAGCCTCTGACCAACTGGAAACTGAAGCTGGAAAAGCAGAATAGCTGTGACCTGCAATGTTTTGGGTGGTTAAATGCTTCCACAGAGTTGAGGGGAAAACTGCTGAATTCTCACACTTTCTTTTTATTTTGACCTTTATGAAGCAGCCACACTGAGATCAAAGGCAGCCTCCTATCTTCTCAGACCAACAGTCAGAGCAGCTTTATTTGCTCAAGAGAATATATTTACATGCCAGTATAGAGCATTTGACAACAGCTGAACTAACACATGCAGCAAAGTTTGGCAGCTGAAGGGCAAATAACTGATTAGCAAAGATGAATGGAAAAATTTTATTTTTTGTTGTTGTGTTGTTACCAAACAATGCCAGCTGCTCATGACAATACTATTTATGAAATTGGAGATTTTTCTCTACTAATTCAATTTTTTGTGTGTATTTTTTCTTAATGGGAAAGTTGGATAGGACACAATCAAAATAACCTTTTGCTGTAAAAAGGAGAAAATTAAGCTCCAAATAATTTCTAGTGGCAGCCCACAAAAAGCTGATATTTTGGTTCTATCATGATATTAAAAAATATATAAAAGGTATATATAAAGGAAAATTCACTTAAGCTTATGAAGTATAGACAGTAAAAATATTTTTCTTCTGTGATTTATCCTGCATTATCAAAAGTAAAAAGCATAATTAATCTATCATGCTAGAAAGTACATGGAAAAAAGCTTTTTTAAAGCCTAGAAAAGTGCTTTATAGCTTGTGTGTTTCCATGGTAAGACAAAAATGCTACCAGACAGGTATCCAAGGCTGTCTCAAAAATACTTTTAGCAGGACTTTTAACTTGTAGAAGGAGTACAAAATGGGTTATAACACTGTCAGAAATTTCCCTTCTCTCCTCTGTGAGACCACTCATATCAGGCTTTAGTACAGAGAGCATGTAAAGGGGAAGTGGCTGGTTTTTAAGGGTAGCACAGGCCCAGCACTCAAACCAGCAGCAGTCTGGATCCTCGAGAGATTTCCCAGCAAGGAACACTGAAGCAGGCTTAAGGTGCAGAATCTTCTTGAACATTAAGGGTTCTTGCCTTCAGTTTGAAAAAAATTCATTCAACACAGAAACAAATATTGACAGAGCCATAAGACCATTAGAAATTACATCTTATTTATTGCTATAGCTGCAAATACCCTAGTAGAAAGGGCAACAGTTTTATTTCAAGATATTCAGAACACATTTGAAACACCTTGAAATTTTTAATAAACTAAGTCCGTGGCCATGCAAGGAAAAGGAATAGATTTGAGTGGTACCTTAGATGCAATGTTACAGGCAGCAGAGCTTGTTAAAACATAAAAGTTTTAGCCTGAAAGGGAGCTCTGATGAAATATCCTTTTATCGTCAAATCAAAAGTAAATAAGTTAAAAAAAAAAAAAGAAAAGAGAGAGAAGACAAAGCTTTCCAAGAACAGAGTCCTTACAAGTGAGGAGTTCGGGCAAATTAAGGTACTTACTAGAACAACAGCATTAAGAAATCTGAGGTCCTTAGGTAGGTTTGATAATTAACTTTTGTGACAATAGTCTAAAAATAGCCTTCTCTTCTCATGTACCATTAGATTTTGTTGCACTGACATTTTCTAGTGAAATACCGTTCTTTCAGAGTTTTCAATTGGTGCTCCAAAATAGCTCTGTCAGACCCTGTACATGTTGGCTTAAAAAGCAAAGCCTGCAGCGCTTAGCTATTGTTCAACTCTCTTTCCTGTGAAGCAGCTGCTGAATTTTCCCTCTTATTAACACTGCTGTCTGTGCAGGGGAAGTTAAAGGATTTTGTAGTGCCTCCTTTAGCATAACTCATATGGCATTCTTATTTTGGGGGGAGGGTGTCCTTTTGGAAAAGGCTGTAATGTCCCTGTTAGACAAGCAGAGTCACTGGAATTTCACAAGGCACTTCACAGCACCTCACTTCAGGAGCTGACTGCAGCTGGGTGCTCCAGCCACTATGGACAGAGGAGGGGTCCTTCCAGAGGGTGGCTCAGAGCCAGACCCCACTGCAAGCACTTGCCCTTGGTTGCTCTCCACTCACTGCAGTGGGAATCAAGGGAAACAAGACAGATTACATTATCTGAATTTTTAGGTACTGAAATTTGGGTGGTGTAAATGTTAGAGCTGTGAAAACCATAGTTAAGGTCAATCCAAATGACCCTGGAGCTCCACACTTAGTCTTCAGGACCATCTTATGGAAATCCAGGCTTTCCTCAGGATAATTTTTAGGATGGGATGTAAGAAAGACTAAACAAGTTTTTGATGTGATTCTTCTTTAATATAAACAAGCTTTTCCCTTTTCCCCTTTGTTTGGAATAGCACAGTATTTTCATCCTTCAAAAAAACTCCTCTTCTTTTTCCATCCCTGTCCTGATGGCTAATTCCTGCTGGTAAGAAACTCTTCTCCCTTGTCTTATAGATTCAGAACCACTCCTGGCCACGAAGTAGAGCTTCATCCTTAAGATCTTTGGGGTCCAAGTTTGTGGTAGAATGCTTGGCACAGTAAAGCATGCCAGCAAATTCACACAGGAATAAGATCCCTGAATGGTTTTGGGGTAGATTACAGAGCTTTTGGGACACTACTCAGACTGAAATAAATGCGTAAGACAAAACCAACTCTGAGCTTCCTCTTGGTCTCTTTAGACTTTACATCAGTTTTTCAATTCTGTTCAAATACCAGATTTTCAAGGCAAGTTAAATGAGAAGCACTTTCATACTGACTCTACAATTGTCTCACAAATCATGGCCTTGGATTTCTACTTCCTTGAATAGAATTATAACTTGGGTGAAAATTGCTCTTATGCTCACTTTAATAAGGCTTCTATTGCGTGTTAATTCATCTGGAGAAATACCAAGGCACAAAACCATTCCAAACAGAGGAGTATCTCATGTCTCAGATCAGAGGCTCAGAGTTTTCTCAACATAACCAAGCCAAACACAATGCCAGAAATATCTTTGGAATGCTCTTTCCTGGTTGTTGGGCTCATCCCTTTGATGTCATCACTGATAGTGAACCAGGTTTTGCTTCAGTGGATGCTCCAGCAGCACTCCTTTAACCAGCAGCAAAGCCAGCTCACGTGTTCCTGCCTTCCCCATGTGCCTCTGCTGCAGCTGCTCATTTCTACCTGTGCTCCAGAGTTTCTCTCTGCTGTGCTTGCACAAGAGTGTTCTGCTGCTGGGAAACACCCTGAGCCACACTCCCAACATCACTGCAAAAAGTGCAGTGCCAGCCACTGTGTTTGGTCTGGCAGTATGCAAAGTTTACCTTCACTGAGCATTCTTCTTCCAACTACCTGTGAAAAATGACAGATTTCTGAATTTTTTAGGTTAAACCTCATTGTGCATTAGGTAACATTTACAGTGGAAATTAATTTTATGTAACACAAACAAGAAAAAACAATCAAAGCTGGTCACTAGCTCTGTTTAGAAGCTATTTCTACATGCAAACAAATTTGGAGATGAAAAGTCTGGAGGATGACACTCCAAAGCCCGCTTGCTGGAATCAGGGGACGGTGTTTCAGATTGCTAATGAACTTGCAATTCTTAGTAGATGCTGTACCATCTGAGAATTTAAGTATTATAAAGAGTTGGGCTGATACATTCAAAGCTACATTTGGGACCCAAATGTTCAGTTCTCACCAAGATGAAAGACTGAAATGGTAAAACTTTGCATAAATACTGCAGCAAAACCAAACAGGCCTGTGAACAGGGGTGAGCAGGGCAGGGGTGAGCAACAGAATATGCCTGAAAATACAACAGTGACAATAATAATAATAATAATATTGGTACAGTTTTCCAGAGATAATTTGCTAGAAAGTGTCAACATTTGACCCAACAAACACAGCAGAAACAAGGATTCCTTATGAAGAGGTTGCATAACCACTCTTAATTGAATTCACCACTGGTTTAATTCTCAAGAGCAGAATTTCCTTGGTAATAATTTTAAATTTGGAATTCAACTGTACGTAAGGTTACTTAAACACTTACACTTCTTCAGGTGGTGAGGCCTGAATTATTAAATACTGAAGTCAAGTTCCTGTATAACAAATAAGTGTTTTCATAAAGTGTCAGGTATTTTAATCATGCTTATTCATTAGAAATATCATGGAATCATCAAATGGTTTGGATTGGAGGGTACTTTAAAGGTAATCTGGTTCCAGTCCCCTGCAGGGACACCTTCCACTAGACCAGGTTGCTCAAAGTCCCATCGGACCTTTTTGCTTGTTTTCCAATTTATACGCAGATCAGGACTCAATGTACGTCAAGTTCCTTTCCTGATTTTTTTTTTTTTTTTCTGTAAACAAGAGCAGGTGCAAGTCCTTCCTCAAGGATTGCTCCCTGCCCTCAGTGGTCTCCGGTGAGCCGGGACGGCCGTCGCCCCGCGCTGCCGCTGCCTCAGCCTCGCGTTATCCCCGCAGAAATGCTCGGTGCCTTTTCCATGAAGCACACGCAGGTCTCGGCTGCAGAAGCTCGCCTTGGCCACGGGATGGGGCTCTCCACACGCAAGTGACATCCCCTCCACACGCAAGTGACATCCCCTCCGCACGCAAGCGACATCCCGAAGTCGCCGTGCCCACGGAGCGCTCTCCAGGCGGGGGCTGCCTCAGGGACAGCGGTGCAATACAGGTCTGCAAGAGGCCGAAACAGTGCTGGGAGAGAGCTGCTCGTCTTTAGTCCTTCAAAATACGGCTCATTTGTTACAGTTTGTGTTAGCCACAGAGAAATGAACGGGGTGATAACACTGAAAGTATGTATTACATGTGTTTGTGGCCCAAAGCAACACCTCACGCCTACTAATATTTAGGAACTCACCAAGAGGTCTCACAGGCAGAAGAACTATAAATAGCTCAGAAGCAGGGATGTGGTAATTCTGCTCCTTCACCTTCTTAATTTTTTTTTTTTTAATTTTCTTTCTTTTTAAATATGTATCACAGAATCCCAGAATAAGCTGAATTGGAAGGGACCCACAAGGATCATCAAGTTCAGCTCCCAGCCCTGCACAGAACCATCCCCAAGAGTCACACCATGTGCTTGAGAGCATTGTCCCAACACTTGAACTCTGTCAGACAGGTGCTGTGACCACTGCCCTGGGGAGCCTGTGCCAGTGCCCAAACACCCTCTGAGGGAAGAACCTTTTTCTAATATCCAACCTAAACCTCCCCTGACACAACTTCAGGCCATTCCCTTGGATCCTGTCAATTTGTATAGTTCATAAAACCCTAAAAATCGAGACCCATAGGGCTTTTATTTTACCTCTGAAAGCAAGGAAATAAACTTATTCCCACTTTACACTTGCTGAACAGACACACAAAGGGAGTCTTTTGGTAAAGGTCACAGAGGAAGTTCATAATAGAAGAGAAAACAATGTGAGCCTGCCAGGCATCAACCCCATGTCTGCACCACTGAAACACCCTCATTCCTAATGGTCTTCTCAGTATTCATCCCTCGTGTAAAGAGAAGTCCTCTTTGCCCCTGCTGTTCAATACCACTCATATTCACTGTTTATTAAAAATAAAGAAGTTGCAATTTCAGTTTGACCATCTAGTGCTGTATGTGGGATAACTCAAAGCTGCAAATGCTGCAAATGTGTTGCTCAATGCACTGATCAGGCTGAGCTTGTGAGAGACGAATAAACACATGAGGGAGCTGCATGGCCTGTGATGGTTTCTGACTTTAATAGAAGCAAACACAAAAGCAGCAGAAATAATTCCTCTCTGATACACGTTTTACCTGTGGCATTTTTCTTTCTTCTACTTTTGCTATGAACTAATGTGGAGAAGTTTATTTTAATTGTTTTCTGATGAAGGTTAGGGATCTGCGGTTCCTTACCCACTCCACCCCAATCAATTACTATTTTTAGATGGTTGTTCTTCAGCCTCGGTCTCCACTCATCTTTCCTTATACAGCCTTGTCCATTTTCTGATACAGCAAGTTTAACTCTATTAGATAGGATGCCACACACTCATTTCTTTTTATATTGTTAAAATTTCACTTCTATCTGTTGTCATCTCTGAATCTTCTTACTTTGTCAAGAGTCTACCATAAACTGCTGCCATTCTGGAAAAAAAAAAAAAAGTCAAAAGAAATCTGGCATAGTTTAACCCCAGCCAACAACCAAGATACTCACTCACTACCCCCCACCTCCAGCAGTGGGATGGGGAGGAGAATCAGAAAAAAAAAAAAGTAAAGTTCATGGGTGGAGATAAGAACAGTTTAAGACTTGAATCAAAGTAAAATACAATAATTCTAATAATACAATAACAGTAATAATATTAATAATAAATCTAATGGAAGATAAGAGAGATAAATAAAACCCAAGAGAAACAAGGGATGCACAATACAATTGCTCAGCACACACAATGATCAATGCCCAGCCTGTCCCCACGTAGTCAGCCCCTGATGGCCAACTGCCCCCAGTTCAGGTACTGGGCATGATGTTCTGTGGTGTGGAATGTCCCTTCAGACAGTTCAGGTCACCTGTCCTGGCTGTGCTCCCTCACAGATTCTTGTATCCTCTGCCTGGCAGAGCATGAGACACTGACAAGTCCTTGACTGAGGCTAAGCACTGCTCAGCAGCACCTGAAACATCCCTGGGTTATCAACATTATTCTCATAGTGAACATAAAACACAGCACAGTATCAGACACCAAGAAGAAAACTAGCTCTGCCCCAACCAAGACCAGCACAGAATCTCATTTCACTCAATCTAGAAATTAAATTTAGCTCCTGAAAACTTAGCTAATTAAAAACTGGAGGCAAATGGAGGACAGCTGTGCATAAGCTTTTTCCCAGCTCTCTCAGTGGAGCTGATTTTACCTTGTGACTGCTCAGCAGACTTCTGTTTTCCCATTCTGCACCCTCAAAATGCACAATTACCCTCACCAGCAGTGTTTTCTTCCCTTCTAAACTGTCCTTTCCATACAGAAACTTCCTGTGGCAGACCTATGTACCATAAGAAACCTGTATACATTGGGGCTGGAAATGTAAAATCCCACAAATCACATATTCCTAGTAATTAGGAGCCTAAGGTTAACCTGTCAGGACAGAAATATTTCCTGAGAGAAAAACTCAAGAGTCAAGGGTAATGACTGCTGTTGGAGAGCCAAGACCCACTGTTACAGTGGGGAATCAGAGAATGGTTTGGGTTGGAAGGGATCTCAAAGGTCATCTAGTCCCAGTCCTCCTGTCATCGGCAAGGACACCAGGTATTTCCTTTAGAAGGGAAAAAAAAGAAAGAAACTAGAAAAAGTTTCAGCTTTTAAAATTGGTATAGGTTTACTTATATCTTCAGTAATTCAGCTTCAACAACCAAAACATACTTGCTTTGGGAAAATATCACCATTCCAATTAATGGAAACGGACTGCCCAAGACCCAAGGGCAGCCTGGGGCATCCACAGCCCCACCGTGGCCGAGCTGACAGAACTCCAAGTTGCCTGTGGGCAAATACAAGGACCGGGTCTTCTGGGAAGCCTGGGAAAATGCTTGGTAGGTGATCTGCAGGGAGCCAACAGTGCTGATGAGCAGTATCCCTTCACCAAGTGAGCCCCCAAAATAATGAGGAGTCACCAACCACTGTTAGGAACTCCCTTCCCAATTCTGGAGCGTTGTGAAAATTACTTTTGTGGTCAGAGACCCGTTGCTTTAGGCAGTGGTTAGTATGAGTCCTTAAAATATAATCCCTTCCACAAACTCTCAGCTCCTTCATGAAGAAATCTAGTTTTTTTCTGGTCTGCTTAAATTCTTCTTGGAAGCCTCATACAGAACCTTGCTGTAGCTTGAAACTTATTTCTGATGTTCAGACTGACCTTATGAATGGTCAGTGTTTAGGCAGTTTCTTGTACCATCCTTTCCTCAGCAAGGACACCTGACAATAATTTACCATTAGTTAAACAGTTGCCCTTTAGTCTAAACTTACTGCTTTTGTGCCTAGCATAAGTTAATTACTCACTAATTTCTCTTCTAATCCCCAGTAGGTCCAAGCTGGTGAAAATTTTCAGAATTACAGAAGTCTTTGATACAGTGCAAACTGTTTGAAACTGCTGGATCAGAGGCAATATGAACTAAGTTGCACAAAACCTACTTCTGGTCAATGCAATATTCTAACTAATCCATTTCCAAGGAGTTCTTTCTTTAGCTCTTGTTTGGTTTTTTCTTTTCCTCTCAGAAGTGCTGCATACTACTGATACCATATTTACCGTCTGGTATTTGGCCAGATTTATTTCCCCTTTCCTAAAAGCATCTACCACATTTGTTGTTTTTCAGTAGTACAGTACCACTCTGACTTGGATTTGCTGAAAGGTCTTGCCAGTTTTGTGTGCCAGCTCCTCCAGCTTTCTGTGGGAGAGATTCCCTGACACATCCCTACTAAATGCAATGCATGGACCTCAGAATTTTGCTTCTTTTCAAGATGATCATTTTTGTTTCCACATCTTCCTTTTAGCTAGCTGTCCTGCCTTATCAAAACAGCCTTGAAAACCAAGGCAATATTTGTGCTTGTTTATAGAAAATAGTAACCAGGCTCAATTAGAGACTGTCTTTACTGAACACAACATTTCCCCCCTACACTGTTAAAAAGTTACAGCATTCCAGGCCTGTTATAACTTCTTTTCTTTACATTGGCAAGAGAAAGGTGAAAAGTTCCTTGTAAAAGGGAATATCGGATTTCTGAAGCTTTTGGTTAGTGCTGCCTGGCTATAAATATAAATAAATGCTCACAAAATATCCACTGAAAAATAGTTGGATCAAATGGCTTGTTCATTCACATCAAAACTCTGCCATGACTTGTGCCAGCAGATCACGTACACTGCTCGATGGAGCAGGGTTTGACATCTGAAAGGTGCATTTTTAGTGGCAGAGTGTTTGGAATAGTTCAATTACGAACAGTACTTTTCAAGGATACAGCCACTCAGTGTAATGATTTCATCTGTTTCCTTGGGGGAATTATGTGCTGAATCCACACAGAGCATCTGATTGCATTTACCACCTGCAGGTGTTTTTAAAGTCTTTTCCTGAGTTTAGGAACTTCAGAGCTTCACACATCCAGTGGGTCTGATTATGGGCTTTAGAGTGGGTAGCAAATTATTTCTTATGTGTGGGTATCACTTCACCAAAGTCTATTGATGTATCAGTTGGGATATCAATTTTGTGCATAGTTTACTATGAAGCCCCACCAATAGAGAAAAATATTTGTACTATGGATACATTATTATAACAGAATGCTGAGTTTCTCAATGAGCCCAAATCTACTTTTTAAACAGAGTCTGTGGAACCAGCTGTATGGTAATAAACCTCTCAGCAGAATGTTTTGGGCTTTCTAAGAATTCCATAACACGTTTTGAAAGAGGTTTATTTGCACTTGTGCATCATGTCTGCTCACATTCAAGTGAAGGAAGCTCTTTCCTTGGTACTACAAGATACATTTCCATCTGTTACTGTACACTCAAACCATTATATATTATGCAGTTGAGACGTAGAGCTCCATTCTAACATTTTACACTTTTACATTAGGCCATGGTCTTTGAGCACAAGTATTGCCTCAGCATTAAGGTCTGTGACTTAACTTGTTTACTTAGATCTCTGATTAAAGAACAAATATTATGAGCACAACAAACTCTTAGAGACTTATTTTAATAATCATTAGGATGTCTTGTGTGCCTACAAACTAAGACAAATACTTTAAGCCACTGATTAAATCCCTGCAGGTGTTGTAGTTGAAACTTATTTGTGGACTTCTGCAGAGCCTGTAGAAGCAGCTGAATAGGCCTTCACAAGAAAAATCTTCAGTTTTGAACACTATTCTTCCTTTATTTTGACTCCTTCCAGACCGTATCCCTATGATTGGTCAGACCATAAACGTGCAACCACAAAGCAGCACAGGAACATACAGAAACAGAGCACTACAGAACCTTTCTAGATCATGAGTCTGGCAATATGTTTTAGACCCCTCTTGGGAACTTGAAGTACTGTAATCCTCCAAAGACAAAACAGGTCTCTTGTAAAGGATGGCATTTAAGTTAGAGCTCTTTTAGCAGAAATGCTTGTAAACTTGAGCATTATGAAACAGCACAGGAAAAGAATTGTGATGAGCAGTCTATATCCCCTTTAAGCCGTTCATTGTAAGAGAGGCACTAAAATAGCTGTGACTGTGGGTCACTCTGCTACTAAGAAAAGAATTTAATTCTTGATTCGCTAGATTCTGAAAATATGAATTCTCAAATTACCAAATCAGCTTTATTCCAATTTTCTAACAACAGCAATTTTGACAGAACTCTTCTGCCCATCAGACTTTCAAAATGTCTCTCATGCACAGCAGTGTACTGGGTACTTCACAAAACTGACCATTCTCGAAGTCTCCTTTAACTGTGCTTTTATAACGGATTACCTCATATAGTATATTTTAGTACCAATTGCATTACATTTGAAGATGTTTATGTATTTCAATTAATTTTTCCTTCTCATCCAGGAGCGTGGAAAAGTGTGGAAGTGAGAAAAGTGGGCTCATGTGTCTGTCCTCTCTCTGTAACAGACAGAAGCACAGGAAACCTGTACCTTGATATCCTTGACATCCACCTATTCATACAAACTTCCAGTCAACCAGTCTGGATTCAGTAAATCTCTATGCAAGTGTGCAACCAGCTGTTCTGACACTGGGGGAGAAAAATCTACTCTGAAATATGAGTGGGAATGAGAGCAGGCTCCTGCATGTCCTGCCTGGGATTTTCCACATACTCTGTCACCTTTTCCCTCCCTTGTCTGTTGTTTCTCTCAGCTCTGTGTCACCTCTAAGGCTTCCCTTCCTAGGTGGGACTATTAAAACAATCAGGGAAATTGGTTCTAGCTCCCTCTGCAAGTTCCTCTCTAATTCTTGTTAATTGTATCGGTGTGTTACCTGGATGTGGTTTGTTTTATTGAAAGCAAAGGTGAGCAGATTCTGCGTGGAGGTTTGATATCTGCTACTCCAACAAGTAAACTGCTTTATCTACTTCATGGCTACATTCATTTTTCATTTTCATAACTTCAGGCCACAGCTCAGAGGGTGAGCCAGTCCAGGAGCTGGACCTCAGCTTGGCTCCAACTCCTTTTTTGAGTGCCACCTCCAAGCATGAAGGAGCAAGTCATGTGCCTGTGAAACAGAAGTGTCCCAAGTCCCATGCACCCAGCCACGGGCACAGCTGGAGCCTGGCAGCTTTTTGCTGTCTTCTCCAAGGCAGAGTTTAGAACCTGCTCTTGACAGCCTGACACAGCTTTTGAGAGAGACTGACAAGATATAGACATCTGTACCAGATTTTAACCCCAAAAAGCAGTCTAGAATGACAATGGAGGGAAAGACGACCCTTCAGGACATGATTTGTGTTATCTAAATGATGTGGGAGTTGCTGACTGAAAACACAGCTAAGGGTGAGCTGTGCTCAGATGCAGACAAAGAACTGTAGTTGTCTGAAGTTACTGAAGACCAGTACCCCCTTCATTTCTTGAACTTTTATGAAAACCAGGGGTCTAAACAGAGGAGACACACCCAATCTGACTTTCCCACAGGTAGAAAAGCAGGAGAACAAAGTCAGCAGTCATTGACTGAAGAGCTGAAAGCCTGGGTTATGGCTAGGGTTTACTACTACTTGTGCTACACAGTTTGTTTGAGTGCACATTTACAGGGACCGGCCTCAGTCTCAGCAGGTAAACAAACTTCTTTATTTTTTTTTAAGTCATATTAGGAATATAATATGCAAATTATACTTCTTCCCTCAAATTATTTTCAGTAGCACTCAGACCTTTAATCATCTAAAAGATTTACTGGACCATCTAATGCTTTGCACTTACTGACTGTGTCAGGCTATGTTTATTTTATATTTCCCAATATAAAATAAATATAGAGGTCCATAGTGGGCTATTATCTCTTTCTGTAGCAGTAGATGATTTTTCCACTGCTTATTCCAGGTCCTACAGTCCAATAGCTATGACTACATAAGTTAAGTAGGTTCAGAACAAAGTTAACTATCGAAATGCAGCTTGTGTTGTGTCATAAAGATATTATACAGATAATGGGCTAGAATCTTGGTTCTTTATTTCTACACAATACATTCCATATTTCTAAAATTCTTATTCTTGCCATGACCTAGCTTGGCGCATGGAACCAGTCTATATATGACTCATAAAACATATAAATGTGTCTATAAAATAAGCAAGATATTTTTAAAACATTTTATTACACCCTATGCAAAATAATCACATGTATCCATCCTGCATGTAATAGAGACTCATTTGGAAAACTTAGTAACACTGTATTGGGACAACGTATTGCTATTAAATGGATATAGCCAAGTTATTCAAAGTTATTGCCAACCCACTCTGTATTCAAAATTCATCATTTTTCACGTGACTTTACATTTCTGTGAGTAACAATTTTTAGTCCAGGCTTCCTCCAAAACTGAAATTATCTTAGAACTTCACTCCAAAATCTTGTTTTATCTGCTCACATACATGTGTGTTTTCCTCTTAAGTGAGTTGTAATAAACAGATTTTTTCAAACTGAAAGATGAAGTTGATGCAAGAGGTTTGACTGGTTCCTAGAATTTCCACAGCCCAACTTTTTCAAGAACACAGTAAGGCTTAAAGGAAGAATGCTGTGTGTTCAACAAAACTTAAAGTCAAATATTTAACTAAGGATTAGTGAAAAAAGTTTACAAGCAAAGAAAGGTACCTATAAAAGCACTTTCACCTCAATTTAGCAGTACATTTTTTGTACTCTTGCCTGGGAGAAGCCATCAGAGAAAGAAAGACTCAGGTTACACAGTTTGACCTCTTTCTAGATCATATCCTCAGTTTTACAACTCTTTTCTTTACCCTGAATCATTCAAGTAACTTTGTGTTTAAAATCTAAATTACAAATGCAAAGACCTCTGCAGTCCCCCAACTGTTTTACAGCTTAATCTGCAATTTCTGTCCTCCTTATAATACTTATTCTGCTGGAGAAATATAATATGCAGACTATTGCCAACATTATTAATTACTTGGATGTCTCTGGGGTTTAATTCCAAATTTTTCCTCTCTGCACATATCCTTCCTTTTCGTTACCAGCATGTCCTTCAGAGATATGATTCCTGTCACATGCATATATTGTGAAGCTCAGCATCTTCAGTACATTATCAGTTTTCTGCAATAGCTACACATGACAATACATGATGCACTTCGTGAGTAGCATTTTCTTCAGTCCCATTTCCAAATATGCACTGAAATTTTTTTGTCTCTGTTGTCAGACACAGCGAAGGTAATTAGCTATTCTGAGCTATTTTTCACTCAGACATTTAAGTTGTTTTTCCCCAACTGTTTGTTGCAAAGACTTTTTCAGAGTCCTCCTGAATTGTTTGACTGAAATGAAATTATTTTCCTCTAGATCACACAGAATAGATAGAAGATGTGATATATTACAACACCTTGGAAAATAAATTGAATTTCATTCCTTTCACCCCCTATTTCTCCTTGTAATCTCATCACAGCCAACCATAATAGTAAAATTTTATTTCATGGGGAATTAAACATGATCTGTTTTACACAAAGAACAATCTGGGCTGAAGAACTTGCAGGCATTACCTGAATTCTGGAGTGGTTGAGTTTCTCCGATGATTCAAGCAGTAGTATGGAACTACTATTCTAAATGTCCAATGGATAAAAGTGCTTGTTTCACTGACATCTAAAGCTGTGATAGTCAGACCTGATGCTTTAAACTGGTCCCAAAATCTGTTATAAAATTAGAAGGAATAAGCAAAACCATTAAGGAGAGACCTAAATAAAGCCTTCACAGAAATTTAAAAAATAAACCATGTCTTTTTTTTTCCCCTTTAGGTTATAAAATTTCTGAAATTATCTTATCAGTATTCACCATTTTGTGTCTTAATACCTGGATATACATTGAATGACAGTAAGCAATCATAAAGTAATTGTATAGCACATCACAACAATTCATTTAATCACTAAGAAAAAAGTACCAATAAACACAAGTGAAAAATCTACAAGCAACACATTATTGTAATTCATGTGTTTATAACCTTGTGCAGCCTAAGAAATCTTTTATCATGAAAATTATCTTCTAATAGTGTTGGATAAGAAAGATCATATATGACTGTGAATCCACATCTCAGAATGAAAACCAGTAACTACCACTTCTCCCTCAGATTCTTGCTTCAGAGCTTGTAGGTCACCCTAAAAGATTTCCAGAAATCAAAAAATCTAGGGAAAATTTAACAGCATTGTTTGTATATTTAAAATTTAGCAATCTTGTCAAGATCTTTGATGGAGTAAAACCAGGCTGCAGTCTACTGAAAACATGAACGATCAGATGCCCAGCAACTCACATTCCAACTGGTTTACACTCAGCTGATCAAATCCTGTTACTTTAACCAACTACAAAAGCGGCTGCCCAGAAAAATGTCAACCTGTAAAAAAAAAAAAAATTCTATTATATGCCAATTTCAGTAACAGCACAGTTCCAACACTCCTTACTAGAATTTGGTATGACAGGTTTCCAAAACTCAGCAGTACCAAAGGTAAGGCACAGAGTTAGGAAACGATAAGCAGAAGAGTTGAGTGTGTTGCAGGCACATACTCTACATCTCCAACTCATAATTCTGCTTCTATTTTGTCATCATTAGAGAGCATTGACCTACATGATTCACTGAATAAAAATAAAAATCCTCTGAGCCTGGCTACTTCCCAGTTTTGCTGAGGTGAGCTCCTGCTGCAGTCACTTTCTTAAGAAAATATGGTAATGATGCCTGTCTTGTGCCCTCTCTCCTTTTTGACTACACCCTCATAATATCTATAAAAATGTAGCACCTTTGGAGCCTGTGCAGTCAGCTCAAACATATGGCAAATTTGTCCATGGTTGCAAACTGGGGAAGAAAAGGAAGGAAAGAGGACGACTGGAGACCAACAGTGTAAATGCCCATCTCCGTTCTCCTTTAGGAGATGAACTAAAAGTATCAGGGGAGAAGTTACAAACAGATGAAGGCAAAGAAGGACCAATTTATCCAAAAGACCTTAATATTAGTAAAAAAGATTGATTTTATGACTGTGCTGAAAGACCCTCATCTGTACTGAACCTACTTAGGAAGTAGAGAGCCTTTCTGTGTTTTTTCACTGTGACATAAAACGGTACCTTGAAAAAAAAGAAAATGAAAAGGAGTGGGGAATTCTATTTCTTTCTGTTCTCCAGAGAGTTCAGTTAAGCCTTAAAACACCCCATAAAACAAATTCCCCCACCTCCCTCCCCCAAAAAAATCACCAGGCCAAAGAAAGAGCATGACCTAAGCCACAGAACTGCAACATCCATAACAGAGGAGTTTTCCCATGCTCATAATCCTGATATACGGTGGAATTTCTCCTCCTGTATTTTCTGGCAGCATTTTAGCTTTTCTTTTTAAGAGATATTTAAATGAAAAAGTCCTTTGAAATTACTCTCATTTGTATGCTTTGGCAACTGAATGAAGTAGATGAAATCAAAGAACACAAGACAATCTCCAACTCAGCTTTTCAGAGAATGTTGTTAATAACCTATCAAGTATTTCACTCAAAATAAAATAGATACATATAATAAATAGTAAGCCTGGAGCCAGATTTTGCACGTCTTTGTTTAAATTCTTTTCATAGCCTTATTCTGGGTTATGGAAAAAACCCATTATTTTCGTTTACCTGAAATGAGCTCATTGCAGCAACAAAGCTTAAAAACATTACCAACCCAATAATCCAAATAAAATTAAGAGTGCTATGTTCATCACCCAAAAGTTTCCACGTGCATAACAGTAAATCAGTGTAATCCGAATTTTAACCTGTGGCATCATTACAATAAAAAGAAGGGCTGCAAGGCCAGCTCTTTAAGTACTACTATAAAATCAGCAAGATTTTAAAAGACCTCTAAGTCCAACCCTTAGCCTAACGCTGCCAAATCCACCACTAAACCATGCCCCTAAGTGCCACATCTACATATTTTCGAAATACATTCAGGGATGGTGACTCCACCACTTCCCAGGGCAGCCTGTCCCAATGCCTGGTATCCCTTTCCGTGAAGGAATTTTTCCTAATACCCAAACTAAAAGAAAGAGAAAAATAGTAACAAGTGATTATTAAATAATTTTTAATGTGAAGAAAGGACATCAGAATTACTATAATATGTTCATTCAGAAAAGGAATCAACAATCACCATTTTTCCCCCTATAGTTTCTTTTCTACATTAAAAAAGAATTTGCTGTTTCATACATAGCAGGGGACCATTGCTATGCCTCAGGAAACATGAAAATGGGTTTGCAGGTTGCATCTTTGAACTCAGCATTTAAGGTACAAAATTCACACAAAACAAATCTTGAACTCAGACACACATGTATGAGGATTTCTTTCATAATTGAAGGCTGAAGTCTGACAGAGAAAGACATTTACTTTTTGAGAGGTTAAAGAGAAAAGATGAAAGAGATTTACTTAGATATTCTAGACCTACCTGAAAGAATAAAAGGAGAGCCTGAAAAATAGTACACGCCTGAAAAATCCGGATTACGGTATCAGCGCTGGTAGCCATACTCCAAGGGCCTAAATTCCTCCCAAGTCTTTCTGGGAGTCAGCATTTCCCGTGCTTAGTACTAGCTGACTGCAGGTCTTCACAGAGACCTGGCCAACAGCTGGTACTGTGCCAAAAGAATTAGACAAGCTGAAGATGTCACAAGGTATCATCACAGTTTTCATGCTGTAAAGCTGCTTTTAAAATAAACAAACAAACAAACAAATAATTATGCTGTGGTCTATGTTTTAATTGGTCTGTAGTCTTCTGCTTTTCAGGGATAACAAGGAAAGCTTGACAGCATAATGAGACAAATCACTATTGTCTTCCAGAGCTTGCAGACAGACTGAAACAACAGCTCAGATAAGGTGTGACACACGCCCACACACTTTACTCTAAAATAATCTGCTTCCCCAAGAAGAACACTTTACCAGGAATTGTAAACAAAATTTATTCAATTCAGAGTCCCAAGATCAGGGGAAAAAACTTGTCGGTATCATAGTTGTGCCTGTAGTAATAGAAACAAAGTTAGACTATGTCTGAGCTACTGAAGATGGGGGAAAGGCCAGAGGGCACAGAAAAGGCTGCAGATGGCTTTACTGTCACAAATGACAAGCTCAGTTGGCTTACCCAAAAAGTAAAGTGCTACTCTAAGGAGGATAGAAGAGGCAGGCTTATAATGAACTTCCTGAGTTACTTCGGAATAGGCCTTTTGAAGGAGCAGGGAATAGAGTTAATGACTTGCCTTTTTCTTGATCTCTTTTTTCCCCTATGCAAACGTCATATGCAAAATGCACCTGTGAAATAACAAACCTTCTGTGAAGTATAGTTGTGGCATATGTGCTTGCAGCCCATCAGTAGGCTTCTAGTGTGCAAACTAATGCAAAACAGCTTTAGGCTTAAACAGGCCTCCTCTCAACTCAGAAGCAAAAGAGAAATCCCTTCTCAGTCTCATTTTGCAGATTGCTAAATAAGGTGAGCAGAACCAAACTTTCACATCTCCCCTCTTTTTATGTAAGGGACCACAAATCAACAGTTCTTCTTGACATTGCAATCTGAGCCCGAACAGTAAGAATCATAAACGCTATAGGAACAACCAAACACAGCTTTGGAGGGGAGAGAAGGGGGAGCAGAATAAAGCTGACCTTCAGAAAGGTCCATCTGGGCTGAGCTGCTCCTGGTTCCTCCTCCCAGCTGCCGAGATCCCCAGCCCTGGGCAAGAGCAGGGCAGGCAAACTCCAGTGAACATTTCTTTATATGGTCTTAAAACACATTCCTGTCTGAAGCAAGGGGACCTATTTTATTTCATTCTCTGGGCCTCTTCTAAGCAGAGACTGCTGCTTTTGCCAAACTGATGAACTATAAAATGATTCTGCAATATCCACAAACAGGATGGAATGAGGTGCCCCAGCTTTATTTTCACATGAGGGGGCTTAAGTACTGAGCATAAGTACTTCGAAATCAAAGGCTGATGCTAACTCTCTTGACTACAATTTTCCCTGCCATATGTGGGATTCCTGTATTGACATTGCCTTTTCAGGACTGAATCAGGAATTTAAATTGGACGTATTTCAAAACAGGTGAAAATTGTGTTTGTAAAGAGACAACGGTAACATAATTAGGTTGTCTGCTGAGATCCAGGTTTATTTTCTTTTTTGTTCTAGCACTGACAACAGAAGCAAATTGCATAAAAATTTGTTTTCTCTGTCTTGGAAAAGGAACAAACATTAACTGGCCATAAAGTAAACTGTGTACATTACTTTACAGATATATTTAATCTTGTTAAAATAAATATGTGTTCTATGTGCAAGGCTACTTATCTTTTCAAATAATGTTCTATTTTAGAATAAAAAATGTTATGCAAGCTGTTCCTTGTCCATGTTCTTCTTATATTTTTTCAATTTTCATGTTATTAAGTATCACTAACTTAAAAAAAAAAAAAACAACACCCTAGCACTCCAGTCCAAAAACCCTGCAAAACTAAAAACTTTGGATGAGTTTGTATGTGCTACAGTATTTCCATTTAGATAGAATGATACAGCATTTTTCTGGTGAATAAACAAGATGCTACTCTTTTATGAGGACATAATTTAACTCAATGTTTTCCAGCTAACAAACAAAAGAACATGACCCAGAGACCAGCAGCTTGTGTGGACAGAAGCAGTCATGGGATAGCACCCAAATATTCTGTCAAGAGTTCCTTACAAATTATGTGAGGGCAGAAAAAGAGAGACCTCACCCATACATGCATCAGGCATTTTTGCTTTGTTTTGCTGTTTCAAACTGTTGAGTTTTGCAGGTTACCTTTCACTCCTTTGAAAAGCAAGATTAGTAACACAGCTTTTGGTAGTTTGCCCAAGCATTAAATCTGTTTCTTTGTTTTTCATGGAACTGGAAAGTCAGATATATTGCATTTAAAGAGTGAAGGAAAGAAGAATATTGGAGGAGTCGGAAAAAGAAAAGGCTTCTTTAGCTTTAAAATATACTGTGGAAAGGTCAGGAATATATCAACGCCCTGCTTCGTTCCTCTATTAGTTGGCATTGTCGATGACGTCAATGGAACAGTCTCTCTTTTAATGTGAAGATGGGATAATTTTGGTAAAGCTGTCTCAAGAAATTTTAATTCTATTCAAAGGAAAGGCAGCATTAATGCATTAATCTCATATCAGAAGTCTCATTGCTGAGGTTACTGTTGTGTGTTAGAGGGGAAAAGCTGCAAGTGAGATCTGGAAGCTGGGAATCTACCTTCTGATTTTGTTTTATGAAGCATTTGGAGACAGCTGCAGACTGTGGTGCCACATCTGTGCAGCCAAATTTAGTATGAAATTTGGGTTGTACCCATAGCTGAAAAGACTGACAGTTAAGAATTAATCTCACAGTTCATTCAGTTCTTCTAGTTTTACTGTATTAATTACCTGCCCACTTGCAGAAATTTTGCATTGGATTTTCTAGAAGAGCAAAATGACTCAAATTATTAAATATACCAAACAATACCACACAATGTGCAGTACAGACACAAATATTCTCAGTATATTCAATTCCACTGTTTACATTGTACTTGATTATTCCAATTTCATTTCTTTTGTGACTGTACTACACGGTTACTCTTGTTAAAGTTTAGTTCAGTAATCAGTAGAGTTGGTCCTAGTATGTGTCTCTGAAAGAACATCCAGCAATCCCTTTTCTAGAGAGTCTTCTACTGAAGCATGAAGGATACCTATTTTAGGACTGTGAAAGCATTTCCACATAAAAGTGGGGGTTTTTTTGAGGGGTGGTTGGGTAAAGCTTTGCAAAAGCAGAATACATTTTTATTAGGAACTTGCACTAGTGCATTTTTCATTACTATCACTGCAAACAGCAGCAAAACAATCAAATAGCTCTAATCTAATTGTATAATATTGATAAATCCTGATATTTTTCCTCCTTTTCCCCCACTCTCATCCTTCTTCCCAAAAAAACCATTACCATAGGTCAAGATAACAGTTGTTTAGCACATTGCACTTTAATTCACATTATTTGCAAATGCAATACCTGATTTGAAGATCATTAAAATTGTTCTTGTCCTGTGAACACAAACACACAAAACCACAAAGTCAGTAATTACATTTTACACCACATGTCTGAGAATAGGCTTTTAATAAAAATATATTTAGTATGGCAAGTACTGTGGTCAAGAAGGGATTGTAATAGAGTGCACCTGCACAACAGTTTCAGGCAATTGCAAACTACTTGGCATTAGTCTCACATGTGCACAACAAGCACATGTTTTAAGGGCAAATTTAGTGGAACAGTACAGCTTCAGCAGCATCCAGAGAATTCCAGTAAAAAAGTACAGTTTGGAAATCCCTGGAGCTGCTTGGGTCAAGTTAAAGAGCTGCAGTGCAGTGTTTCTGGCACCATTCTGTCTGAAGTCACCCATTTGGAGTGCCGTGTTAACAGGATCAGCATCACACACAATGGGTGTCTCAAAAAAGATGCGGTGCCAATGTCCTTATGCCTTTGGGTCTCTGCCTTGTGCTCCTTCCCAAGTACCCCTGATGCCCTTTGCATTTAAGGCAGAACTGAGAGGTTAAAGCCATGGAAACCTTTCAGGAGGTGATCCATTTGTAGAGCCTTCACAGCAAGGGCTGAGCAGGTAATCCAGATAATCCCCAACAGGGGCCCTTAGGTGCATTTATATCTGTGTATATAATACTATAATCAAGTCATCGAGGTATTGTTGTAACAGAATTATAATGTGGTGAAAAAAAAAATAGCAATAACTTGAGTTCTGTGGAGCATATTAGTTAAGGTGACCCTATGTCTGTTTCATCTGGTTTATTAATGAGTCTATTCATAACCTATATGAATAGCAAGAAGCAGTTGTTAATAATGTAGGTTAATTGGATCCTACTTTTATCCAAATAGCCTTTGCAAAGGATTGCAGTTAACCCTCTGCCTCCAAAAAGTGTGACATGTCAGAATTATTCAGTTAGTTCAGAGAAATGAGTAATCGAGTTACTGAATTTCTTTTAAGGATCTAAGATTTTAGTAATTTAAATTAAGAGTGATGAATAAAATTGCAAATATTGAGAAAATTAATTAATTTTCAAAGAATAAATGACAGTGAGTCGGAATGATCTGCTGGATTTCTGCATAGATTTAAATGAAAATACATTTAAATAAAAATTTTATTGAAATTTCCACAAAAAAATTAGGTGAGTTTAAAAATACATGCAATGTGAATACAAACAGATTGAAGGGCAAACTCAGAATAATTTACTTCCACTGGTAGTCTCTCATAACATTTTACATTCTCACATTTGCCTACCTTCAACTTCCATGTCTTTTGCTATGAACTTTGCAGAATATAGCAGCTGTGTGCTCATAAATAATTACTAGGGAGAAAAGAGCAAAGTAATCTGAGTCTTTATGCAGTTCATCTATTTCTTCTTTAGGCATTAGTTCACCATGCAGAAGTGGAAAATAAAAACCTGTTTAAAAAATGATAAATCAATATTATGCACACCTGGATTTCTTGAGGAAATGCAGCATGCAGCTGACTTGACTTAATATGAAGGGATGATATTAAAAATCTTCAGTGTCCATGAGTTCAGTAAGAGCTAATCAGCCCACAGAGAGACCCAGGGATAGCCAGCACCAGTGCAAAATGAAACTATAAATTGGTCCTTAAAACTTAACTATTTTCAGTGCTGTCCTCTCTAGTTAAAAAAAAAGTATGTGCAAATGTGCCCATGGTACAGTTGTGTGTTTGTATAATTCAAAACAGATTCTTACTGGCAGGATTTTATCCTAAAGTGTAACCAACTGAGAGAGGGCAGGATGCCCCCAAAACACAGTCAAAATGATAATATTTACTGATGGAGATCCATTAAAAAAAAAGAGAAAAAAAATTAAAATCTGTCTCTCCAGTGCAATTGGAGATATGTCCCAGAATTTTGGCTAATTATAAAGACTGACTTTGAAACTGGAACTGACTCAGAAGGGCATAGGAAATTCTAGAAAAACACCTGCATTTAACCTTAAACCTAAAATAATAGAGTATGTGAAATGTAAATATGAACTTCAAATTCTACTCTCAGTGTGGTGGCTCCCATAAAATATACCATCACAAGTAACCAGGCTTTTATCCACATACCTACATGGAGACAAATTCAGTACCAAGATTATGACTCAGCAGGCTCCACAATCTTGCTTTTTGCTGAAACTTTTAGATATATTTCTTTCTCTTGTAATAAAAGGAAGCTAAAGATCATTTTATTTTTCTCTGATTTATACATATATTGATTAGTGAAACGAAAGCACAGCAAAACAAACTATATCCACATCATTAGCTGAATGGGATTGTTCATTTGATGAGCACAAATCAATAGAGGGGTCAGGAAGCAAATGTTAATTCTGCTTTATATGCTTGTCTGAACCTGCTCCACAGTGTTATAGAGTGTCAAAACACTCCAAGAGATAAGGCTATACATTTCCCTTAAGGCAGTTTGAAGCTGACCCACTTCTGGGATAAGGAAATTCAGGTCTATTTTGTTGCAAGATTTTCTTAATCCATATCTACATCTTGAGACACAATTCCCAGTGCTCCAACCCTGCCTTTATCTGCTTCTGCTGTTCAGACTAAGTTCCATGGGCCAAAGCCGGGACTCTCTCCTGGTTTTCTCTCTGGAAATGCCAATCCTTTTGGCTTCACAGAAGTATCCATTGAATGGGAGTTTTCGATACCTTTTTTAGACTTATTTATAAAAAATCCAGGATCCCACACCATCTTTATCCCCTGTGGACTGTTTTCAGTTCCTTTGCTGCAGTGCTTGTGTCCAGGGTAACAACTGCCCAGGCAAAAAACTGGTAACGGGCAACAGTTGAGACAGTAAAGTGTTAAAAAACAAAAAACAACCAAGNACCAATCAAACAAAAAAAACCCCAACCATACCCACATGCAAACACAACCAGTAATAGGCTCTCTCGAAATGAGCAAGAGCCATCATCTGTCCTGACTAATTAGTAAATTCATTGTGTAATGCTCAGGAAAAGAGGAATGCAGTTGTTTCCCAGAAGGAGGATCCCTCTGAAGCCCTATTCCTTGACCATTTATATAGCAGATTAGGGAGAGAATCAGAGTTGCTTTATATTGCAATTTAATTAGGTGAATGTTTAAGAAAAACTAATTATTTGGTAGACCCTCGATTTGCAGTCCTCTCATCTAAGTGCATAACTGCCAGACGGGTTCCTAATTACATCCTAGCTACTGTTCCAGCTATTTCATGTCCAAAAGAGAGAGGTGAATATGTAGTTCCTTCGGAGCTGTTATCCTCCGTTCTTCTTTGTATTTCTTCTGTAAGCTTGCTAGAGTAGAAATGCTAAATAAAGCAGTTCAGCATAGCAGACCAGAGCAGATTATCGTGCTTTCCCGTTTTAACTTTTTTGTTCTTTTCCAGGCACCTTATGTCACTTTTGACATTGGTTCTTACTACTTTGCTTGAATAACCAAGGACTCCTGCTCTGCTGTGAAAAAGAAGTGTTAATAAGTCTACCTCTACAACATTTTTACTGTCGGTCACTGGAAAACTGACACAGTAATTGGAGCTGGGAGTGACATTTTTACAGTGAAAAAAGTCAAATGCTACAAACACGAAGTAATTTCTTCCAGGCTTTGGTTTTACTCTGAAATATGCAAGATAATTTCTCCTAACTATAGTATTTTAAAGCCAGAAATGAATCATAATATCTGTAATGTGCAGACGCACACTGCAATTTAGCTGGTCTTTAGTACAATGAATCTCTAGTGTGAAATTTTCCTTGCTAATGATCAGCATAAGCTATAGCTCTTAATGCAATTATGAATCCAAGCCTCGCCATCTATAGGCAACTGAGTAACAAGATGATATCATTAGACTTCTCATTTCATTCACTCATACCTATAGGGAAAAAGCAAACATTATTATAAGCAACTCACTTTTTCTATCACCAAAAGGGACCCTAGCATACATTGAATTACATATTATAGGCTCTTCATTCTCCTGGGCAAGTAAATAAACTGTTCCAGCATTGGCAGTTTCTCTTTTAAATGGTTTTTATTTTGAATAACATTAAAGAAAAATAAGGCAGTCTAGATAAGGAAAGAATCTTTCCTGACACCAGAAGCAAGCAAACCTTTCAGCCCCATTGGAGAGATTCCTCCTTTTGAAGTGCCAACCCATCCTCCCACCATCTGTCTGAGGGCTTCACAAACAGGACCCTTCCCCAACTCCGGGCTGTTTCACCAAGGCCTGGGAGCTGGCTCCATCCCATAGAGTTTTGCAGGAGAGCTTGAGTAGCTGCTTTCCAGAGCCTCCAAGGTCCCCAGAGCTGCTGTGGGATGATTCTCCACCTTACCTAACCCAGTAACCTGGTGGGAAAGGTGCTAAATCTTTCCCGTCAGTAGAAATGCCGCACTTCCTTGGGGTAGGCCTGGGCTGATAAAAGTCTGTGAAGGCCTAGAATAGAAGCATCAGCTATTGATTGTCAGATAATACCATTTTCAGCAGCAGAAAATCTGTCAAAAGAGTAAGTAGGCCTTCTCTAAAGGATTTCAGAAATTCACTCTATAGGCAAGCACCCCTTCTCTGTTGCACTACCCTGGAAGGTGGGTGTTTTTTCCCCTGGAAGGAACTTAGAAGGGGTGGTGTGTTTCCTGTCCACACCCTCTTCCCAGGGAGCCACTGCCAGTCCCAGACCAGAAGTTTCTGCACAGGTCAGACCTCTCCAGGACAGCCAGGTTCTAGAGCCACCAGCTCTTCGAGATGGGCGGTGTTGGCACATGTGTGTGCTTTGGAAATCAAAGGGAGTGTACTGGAAGAATAAACACTGTTCTGTCTGCTCAACCTTGTTCTATACCATGTGTCAAGACTACAGTTTAAAAAAAAACAAAACCCAAAAATATGTATGCACCCCAAATATTTTGCCTACCCCAACAGACTGAAGAGTGTTTGTTAGTCCCTCCGCTTGAAGACCCCTGTGTGGCAGAGGTCAGTCCTGTAATGACATTTCATCACCTCTATGATGACATTTCATCACACCAAACAGCACTTCTAAAAAAAAGAAAAGAAAATTTATTTCTTTTCTCTTTTTTTTTTTTTTTTTTTAAATCCTCATAACCATACTTTTACATTTCCTAAGAGGACAACTGACCTGCTTAGCAGCTAATACCTCACACCTAGGAGGTTCCCTACGACCCCTTTAATAAGATTCACCTGAAAGTGAGGGTATCTTCCTCTACCAGAGATGGGATTATAAAGATCTTCTTGAGAGACTGTGCAGTGGGGATTTTGGATTAAGGGTTCTTTAACCCATAACAGCTAAAAGAATAATGTTATTAAAGAGGAGCCAGAAGCTGGATGGGTATATTCTTACCTATTAACATTCTTCTCCCAAAGTAAAGTTAGTCTTAAAGATTAATTCTAAAGATCTGGCCGTTGGTTTTTTGGGGAGAGGAGGGTGCTATTTGTTGGTGTTGGGGGTGGGATTTTTCCCCATCAGAACACTGGGACTGATATTTTGCATATTCTTTTTCTTAAGACCAGCTGGACTGAGAAAGTCACCCACTGCTGACTCAATAGAGCAGTCCTCATTGCTCTACTGTTCAGATGGAAAATCTGTGTTGCCCTCATTTTTTTTTCAGTTATGACAAAGGACAAAGTTTGAGGTGTGGTATATATTTTTATGGACTGCCTCCCTGAACGCAACATTTCTAAATCAGAAAAAAAGTAAATACAGAAGGATCTTCAGATGACTTTTAGCCAACTAAATGTCGTATTTTTCAGGTGGATGATTGTTTAATCTTTTCTGTAAAATCTCCAGTGATGTAGACTCTGTCACCTTGTCAGGCTGTTTATCCTCACCCTTATAGTCAGCACATTTTTTTTTCTGTCATCTAATCTACATCTTCTTTGCTGAAAATTAAGTTTGTTAGTTCCTGTCCTATCCTTTGAAAAAGTCTATTGCCTTTGAACTTGTAGCAACCATAGCTTTATATAATTGAAGACTATTATTACAACTTCTCTCTAAATTAAACAACTCTAGGTCTTTCTATCTTTCTTTAAACTTTTTTCCAGGACCTCTGATCCTCTTGTTGTCTGCTCAGAATTCTTTAAAAGGTCACAAGTAAACCAAATACAATACTTCAGCTGCAGCCTTATTAAAATGGAAATACAAACAGCTTTGCACACTCTACAGACAGTAGGATTTGGGGTTTTTTGGAAGCAACATGACCCTGTTGATTACTACTCTGTGATCCACCTTATTCGTTCTATCTATTCTTATATTTAAACATCTTGAACTTCGTACATGTTCTTAATTAATTTTATTTTATTGTTTACAGACAGTTTATCCAGTTCATGACTGGACTTCATGTGCAGAAAAATTGCCTGGAAAGTGAACATGTAAGCTGACCACCCTGTGGCTGAAAAGGGGAGTGCTTGCCAAGTGACCTGTTTGAAACCTCACAAAGTCAAGCTACCGGAAACAGAATATTTAATTAAATAGAATATTGTTATCTCTGGGTGACTTCTACATACAGTCAAGTTTGAAAAACAGAAGGTAACATTGGTGCAGTAAAGTGACCAAATTTATACAGTACTCTTTTAAACTAAGGGAAGAATGCTGTTACCATTAACACTGTCAACATATGAGTTTTCATATTCAAAACATTCATCTGGCCTCTCACGTATAAATTTACTAAGGATAAAGGAATTTTACCCCAGTACCATAAGGCTAAATAAAGAAATAAACAGAGTGAGTGCACCATAGTAATTTCTGGTTTTACACAAAGAATAAGCCCTTTCATATTTACAGCACTGAATGACTGATGCTCCCAAAATCTGTTTTAATATCCTCCTTGAAGCATCTTTCTGTTATTTAATTCTTCATTTTATTTTATTTCAGCAGCTAGGTGCATATAATCTGCTGCCTTTCCACCAGTACTCGATAAAACAAACGTAGATCTATTAAAAAGTGGTTAATTTGAAATAAATTGCATGTTTCCATAAAGAATGCTCTGGCACTACGTTTTTACATTAAATGAGATGAGGTTACTGAAAGCAACTATCACAGCAGCATTCAGCTTGTGATATGTTAAATAAAAATATTCTAATACCTAGGTCTACTGACTCAGACATACTGAGTTCCTGTAGATAAAGCTTCATGCTATAGTGAAGCATTGAAGATTTGCAAGATGGTGTTGGGATTTGAACACATTTGAAAGCAAAGGGCACAGTCAATGTTACAGAGCTGATACGATAATGATGGTGTGTATACCCCAAACTTGAGCCTCTGGGGTTTTGGCATGTGAATTGAATGGTTTCAGTGAACATTTCCATCAGTAGGAAACGAGGGTACAAGATATCCAACAGAACTAGAATCATGCCATCACAAGGGTAATTTTCCTAGGGCTGAGAAAATACTCTAGCAACATTTTTGGTGAAACTGATATAAATTTCTCAAAGCGAACAAACAAAAATTAATGCTTTTTATTTTAAAGCGTTTTCTCAAAGAATCTTCAACAAGTGCCTTGTTTGGTTTGCTTCCAGGGATGGGCCATCTACAGCATCTCTGGGTAAACTGTCCAATGCCTCACCAGACGGTGAAGAATCTCTTCGTAATATGTAATCTAAAACTAAATATTATTAATAACTCCTTGCTGGTGACACATTTTTCATGTTAAAAGTCATCATTTAGCAACACGACTGCTCTGTGAGCTGTAATAAAACTTTTAATAATCTTCCTACCTGAAGACTAAACACTACACCCCTTTAATTATAAGAAGTGAAAAGAATGCAAAACATCTTGAGAGAAAGCTCTGAAATCGCTCATAAGTCTTTTGGGTAGTGAAGTGACCTCCTAAATTCAGAAGTTTTCTAAGACATCCTGGATTAAACAATTATAAATTGACTTTGTCAATTGGAAGGACTGCAATGAATATATACAACCAAAATTAGCCATTTTGTTTGTTATGTTTGAACTGTTTTAGGAGGAACCAGGAGAATCCCTGAGACAGAAAATAATTAATGTAAATAATGCATGGGAAACTTTTACACTGATGCTTTCATTTGAAGATATGTCATTAGCATTTCACTCCTTAACTGGCAGTTTTAGGTCACTGGCCTAGTCTAGCATGAATAAAATCAGCAAATGAAAAATGACAATCATGAAGCAAAAATTAAAGAAAGGCGATTTGGAAAAGGAACTTTTGCTACATCAAGTAAAGAAGATTAAATTTAATACCTCATTTAATGTCACCATTAATCTGTCATTGCACTGGGTCAATATGTGCAGAGGCAAATGGAGACAAAGGGGACACTGATGGCAATGGGACTTACGTGCATTCCCCTCACTTAAAAAGTTTGACTTGGTAAAGATTAAACAGACAAAAAAAAAGATTACTCCTGCCCTTTGTGGTGCCCTTGAGCTCTGGGGTTCTCCCCAAAATAACTGAGTAATCACAGGTCATGACATCAGGCTTAGAAGCACAATTCTTGGAAAAGCACCACCTTAGTACAGATAAACCCTCTTGCCAGTGGTTTCCGGGTTCTGGTAGAGCTGAGGAAATGGAGCAGCCCTCCAGGTGATATATTAAGGCAAAAAACAGAAATAGCTTTTCATTACCAATGACTTGATGTGCTCTTAGTCTGTACTCTGACTTAACTCCCTGAAAGTCCTTGTGTTCCATCTACAGATAGATATAAACACACACATACACGTCTACACACAAATATCCCCACTTATGAATAGATTTTAAAAAGCACATCTGCCCCCTCAGATTCAGGCACAACTTTGGATCACAATGTCTTAAGTGTGTGCATAAAAAAGATTTCTAGGACAGGGCCTCGCTGTGCCTTCCAACCCAAACCATTCAGTGATTCTGTGATTCTGTGCTACCTTAGGCCATAGGTGTTGCTGAGTAGTTTCCAGTGTTATTAATAGTATTTATAGTAATTATTTCTAGTAAAACTAATCTCTTCCTATATCTTTAGAATAATGTACTTTAATATCTTTAATACTTTAATTAGTTCCTGCAAGAGTGGATCTTTTTTTCCATTACTTTTCTTAGGGAACAGGTATTTGAAGTTATAATTTGGTGTTTGATCACAAGTATCAATGACTACCCTAGCAGCACAAAACGTCACCCTATACACATATTTAAATGAGGTTTTTTTACCATGTGATGGTGATAACAATTTCTGGTTTATGTATAACTGCATATACGGAAAGAAAAAGATTTTCTGGAAGTCACTGCAATAAATGGGAGGTAACTGGGGAAATAATGGTAGTAAGCAGTTTGTGAGAAGGAAACCTCAGTAATTTTAATGGCTTATCACTTGAATTTTTGAGCATTTGCAAATATTTTTAACATGTGTGTGGTCTTGGACATCCCGACCACTTGGACTTTGTAGAGTCAGAATTAAGTTCTCCAAAGAATTAAGTTGCTACTTCTAAACCTTTATTGTTTAATTTACCACTAAGGGTTGTTACACTATTGTTCTAGTATGAAAGGGATTAGATGAATAATAAGACTCACATTCTACAGATAAAATATTTGAAGACAAGGGAAAACTTTTTTTTCTTACATTAGAGAGGTAACAGTGGTACAGAAACACACATATGCAATACAGGAGCCTAAAGGAATTTTTGTAGGTCCCAGTCCCTCAATTAAACTATGTTCTTGAATGAAAATAGAGAGATGTGTTAACACAGTGTTAGAGAGTGTGAAATCTCCTTAGTGTCACCCACTGTTTTCTGAAAACTGGCTGGAAAACTTTTAGAGTCAGTGTCTCCTGTCTTTGTCTATCACACAATTAGAAAAATTTATTGGAGAATCTGAAGGCAAAAGTAGTGTTAGGAACATATACTTTTGTTTTATTTTTCAGAACAGAGTGCTTTCCTGTGCATGAAAAAAGGTAACTGGAAATATTGTGTGCAAAGTAGACAAAAGATACTAAGAATCAGTGGTTACACAAAAGATTAGGCTTGAATAGGTAAAAAAGGGTTTTTTTTAAGGTAAATAAGTTTTTCAGCAGAAAATGTGGTTTTACTGATGTGTGTGTGGAGCACAGCAGAGAAGAAGTCTAGAAGTATATGACTTTCTAGGTAACGATAAGAGTTGGTACCTTTGATGGTGCACTTGATTAGGGGCACTTGGTTAAGAGATTCTCCCAAGAATTTGTGGATGGCTTTCTATACCTTCTGTGGAAAGGCAGAGACAGTCTAACACCTTGACTTTACTTGACAAGTGTTCTTAGTCTGTATGGGTGATGTTTTAACATGATCCAATACAGCCACAGCACTGAGAGGCACACACATTCAGGTACTGCATCTCCCTAGTGACTGGTACAGCTCTGTATGTGGTGGCAAATCAACAAATATACATTGACAATACAGGGACAAATATTCGTTCTAGGCTTGTATTTCCAAGGGTTTACCCCCCTCAAACCTACATCTGTTGTGCCAAAACCATCTAGGCCTGCTTCTTTTTAAAAAGCTACATTTTTTGTTTCAGTTATTAGATTGTTGCTGCTTGTTTTGTTTTTACTGCTACCTATTTTTCCCCAGTTAGTGCCAAATGAATCAAGAGGCAAAGGTGAAAATTTAGGGCCTGACTGCCCTGTGCTGGTGCAGGAACCTGGCTCTGTCCTCTTGTCACCCTCCGTTCAAACATTCCTATACCCTGATCAAATTCCCCTGGAGACTTCTGCAGCTACTCCCCGCCAGTTCTCTCAGCCTTTCTTCATTTGAGAGATGCTCCAGCCTGTGAATCATCTTCATGGCCTTTCAGTGGCTCCTCTCCAGTGGAGACACAGCACTTCAGGAGTGGCCTCACCATGGCTGAGGAGAGGACAAGGATTCCTTCCCTCAGCATGAAGGCAACACTTCTCCTAACACGACCCAGGCTGCCCTTAGCTTTCTTTGCTGGAAGGACATGTTGGCTTCTAGTAAATTTGCTATTGACCAAAACCTCCAGGTCGTGAAGCCGTGTGGGCCCCCAGAGCAGACAGCAAATGTTTGTTTGCTGGACATTTTCAAGCACATTCCCAGCTCAAAGCAGAGGCAAGAAAGAAAAGGGAAGCGAGGAGCTGACAGAGTCGTGGAATGCTTGCAGCTGGAAGGGACCCTGCCCACGTGTTACAATCCCATTGGGGAGAGATGCCTCTGCCCAAGTGAAGGTGCAAAGGAGAGCATACGACGACAACGCAAGAATTTTGTTTAACATGGATTTTATTAAACAAGAAAGGGGAGGTAGAGAGACAGAAAGAAATAGGAAAGAGGTCTCAGAGACAGAGAGAGATAGAGAGAGAGAGAGAGAGAGAGGAGAAGATAATAATTTGGAACTAGATAATTTTTAAGGCCCTTCCTAGAAAATATGTGGATGTATATTTTAATTTGTAAATAATTTTATTTCTTCTTTACTACTACTACTACTTAATCCTCTTCTTCATCTTNCAGCTGTGAGCTGCCTCTGACTGCCTCTCCGGGGCAGTCAGGGAGCGTCCGGTGCCCGAAGTCAGAGCCAGCTAGCAAGGGGAGAGAAAAGAAACGCCGACAAATTACTACTGTTAATTCTTCTTATTCTTATTCTTGTTGTTCTTATAATGCTTATTCAACTTCTTCTTCTTCTTCCTCTTCCTATTATTATTATTATTACTATTATTATTATTATTCTTCACCAAAATTATTTCTTCCTCATCATCATCTTCTTCTTCTTCATGACTAATAATACTATGATTTCTTCGTCTTCTTCTTCTTCTTCTTATTCAACTTACTATTTTTATTGTTATGCTTTTTCTTCTTATTTAGTACTACTATCTCTTCATCATCTTCTTACTCCTATTCTTAATTCTTCTTCTTCTTTTTTTGTTGTTTTTTGGGGGGATTATTTTTTTTGGTGGGGTTTTTTGTGGTTTTTCTTTTCTTACTACAACTGTTTCCTAAACCCAACTTTCATTGTAATGGAAGAATGGTTTGTGTGGCAGTCCTGCTCAGCCTGGAGGGACGCGTCCAGGCAAAGGCGGCCCGAGTGGCTCCCTCAGGACGCCGGGCAGGCTCCGGGCCAGCCGCCACCTGCAGGGCCAAGCATGGCGTGGGCAGCGGGCGCTACTCGTCCGGCTGTGGCCTCAGGCAGGGGCAGCGGAACAGCGCCCGCAGGGCCCGCAGCGCCCGCCTGAAGCGGGACGGACGTTTCCTGGGGGGATGTGGCCGCTGCCCGAGGGCCTGGGCTCCCGGCTGGGGAGCTGAGGGGCCGGGGGGGCAGCAGGGGCCGTGCGGGGCAGGGCCCCGGCTCTGTGCCCCTGCTGCCTTCCCCTGCTCAGCCAAGGCCGGAGAAGCTGCTGCCTTGGCCGAGTCCTGGGGAGCAGCGTCGGGGTCCTGCAGGAGATGTGGGTACTTGGGGTTGACCCAGATGATGCGGATGGTGATGCATTCCTGGTCCTCCTGTGTGGATGCCAAAAGCTGAGTTGCAGAGAGATTTTCCAGCTTTCTGCCTCTGTCTGTGAGAAAGTCTTTACTTTCTCACAGACACTGGCTGAGAGGCAGTTGGGAGTT
>VWZW01008196.1:676746-699898 GCA_013397115.1 Edolisoma coerulescens | reverse complement strand
TCAATGTAAAGAGCTGGATGGTCAAGGGGCCAATGGCCTTGTGCCACTCCAGAGAACTAACACATAAAACCCGTTTATATAATTAAATAAAGATTCCTCTTTCCTCTGAATCTGGAATCAGTGTCGTTCCTCGCCGATCTCGGTCTCAGACAGCAACACTCCTGCGACTCCTCTTCGTCGCTGTCATCTCCATCTTGGGTCAATTCTGGGTCTTCTCTGACTTCCCCTTCGGACAGCTCCTGGTGAAAGGAGTGTTCCCCTTGGGGAAGCACTTTGTTGCTGTCGTCTTCCTCTTGAGACAGCTCCTGGATTCCCACGTCTGGCTGCTGGAACGGCTCTCAGCATCTCTCCCATATGGAGAGATTCCTCCACTGGGGCAGTTCCTGGTCCACGGAGGGTTCCTCCTCTCCCTCCTCCCTGGCCCAGTCCCACGCTATCAACTTGATTGTTCTCTCCCACTCCTCTAGGAGCTCTGCCAGCCACCACTCAGGGGAGAGGCCTGGGGGCCAGCAGGGGCTGTGTGGAGCTGGGCCCTGGCTCTGTGCCCCGGCCGTGGGGGAAGGAGTTGACTGCCTTGGCACATCAGGGGCTACAAGGCCCTGGCCCCCAGGCAGCTGCCCTCTGGCCCCATCCCAGCTTCCTCCGCCCCCTCTCCCTNAGGGCCCTGACACGACGCGCCTGGGTCACAAAGGGCCACGCCCGACATCCCTTCAACAGCCAAACGCACTGGAACCGGCATGGAGCAGTCCTCGGACTTGGGCACTTGTAGCCCCTGATGTGCCCAGAGCCCTGTGAGGCTTTGGACACGGTCCCACACGACAGCCCGAGCCCCACGCTGCAGAGCCCTGGCTTTGGAGGGTGGCCTATCCTGGGCACGAGCCATGGGCCGGATGGATGCAGCCAGAGGGTTGTGGGCAGTGGCTCTGTTGGAAATGATACAACTTTTAAAATGTTTAAGTCACTTTTGTCATGGGTTTGTTTGTCTTTGCCAAGGTAGGGGGGGAACTGAAGGTTTTCTTCAAAAGACTCTTTTCACCAAGGCTTTGCATTTTGCTGGCTGAGGCCTGATGGCCTTCAATCAACAAAAAGAAGATTCCTAGACTCTGAAAGTTTAGGATCTAGAGGTTGGAAATAGCCAGAAGATACAGAGGACATAAATAGACATTAGCAAACCTGACCCCCTGGAGCAGTCGGAGACACCTGGTCTGGGAAAAGATTGATAAGAGAGCCTAAGAAAGAGGACCAAATTAGCATTGAAGGAGAAGGGATCAATAGCCAAGAGGAGAGCAAATACTAAGAATTGCGTAATTCAGAAGCAGTGAACAAGAATTTCTTTGGGTTTTTTATGCATGAATATGTGAAAAGTCTGGTAAAGAACCATGGGGGATGGAATGATTTCCACTGCACAACCTGTGTGTGTGTGAATGTGAAATTATTCCATTGCCAGAATATCACCCTGCCCGGAATAAAGTGCTGGTTGATTCTCTATCATTTCAAAGATGTTGTTGGAGAACTTCTGCTCTTCCTGCAGTTCTGGTGACAGTTCCGTGCCCAGCAGCAGGTCTGGGACGAGGGGTGTCCCTCAGGGCTGTGCCTTGGCCCCGGGGCTCTTTAGTGGCTTCCCCAATGACACGGAGGGTGGATCGAGCTCATCACGTTTGCAGGGGACGGGAGGCTGAGAAGGGCAGGGGTGCCACCGAAGGAGGGGGCCACAGGGACCTGGACAAGCTTGACTAGTGGGACCACGAAAACCTCACAAGTTTCAAGAAGCCCAAGGGCCAGATCCTGCACCTAGGTCGGGGCAATCCCCGAGTCCCGAATTCATTGAGGTCGGAAGAGACATTCAAATGCCTAATGCCTCAGTTTAGCCCTGCCTCCCCGGCTGCTCCCAGCACCTCCAGATGAGCGCTTGCCTGGGCCTCGGGGCTCTGCCCTGCCCGTCCCCACCTCCAGCAGGGCTGGCCCGAGGGGAGCACCCGCAGCCTTCGCCCCTCTGGGCCCGCTGTCCGGCCGCCGTGCGCAGGCTCCGGCGGGGAATGTCCTTGCAGCCTCAAGGGCCGGAGAAAGCCCAGGGCCAAAGGGTCTCCGCCCCGTAGGCACCGCTTGTTCAGGGCTGAGCAACAGCTGGAGCCCAGCACTTCCTTGTAGCAGCGGGGGCGAGCCCCGCGCGGGACGGAAAAGGGGGCTCGAGGCTGAGGGCGATGGCGCTGAGGCCCCTCCCGCTGGGTCCCGCCACCCGCGGCGCCCCGGGGACAGAGCCCGGGGCCGGCTCGGTCCCTGCTGCCACAAGGGCGCTGCCGAGGGCTCCCCGCCCACCGGGGCTGAGGGGCTGAGGGGCAGCCGCCGCCCGGTCCGGCCCCTTGGCCCGGGCCCCATCTCGAGCAGGGCCACCCAGAGCCGGTTGTGCAGTACGACGGCCACACCGATGGCTTTTGAACATCTCCTTGGACTCTACAGCTTCTCTGAGCAACCTGTCCATGTTCTTGGTCACCCTCCCAGTGAAAAGCTGCTTTTCCTCCTGTTCAGAGGGAACTTCCTGTGTTTCAGTTTGTGCCCCTTGTGTCCTGTTCTGTCTCTAGGGCACCAGCGCACCAACTGCCGAGAGCAGAATTTTGTTCAGCCGCAGCAAGGGAGAACACTCAGCGAGGGTCGGGAAAAATAGACTGTGTCAGACACAGGAGTCAACTGTGCCAGTGTGGTCAGAGAGCACCTGGTTCACTGTAACTGAGTTGGGACACTCTAGTCTTCTGCAATACTCCTTAAGCCAGTTTTAAATTAGAATAACAATAAACTGCTCTTTTGAGACAGAAAGAGCTACTTTCTAAGGACCATAATACTGGATCTTTGCCATTTCTGAAAATTTAAGTGGTTAGAAAGTCAACCAGACAGTCTTGAATTTTAAAAGCAATCCTTAAAAATAAATGAGAATTTTAACAAAAAAAAATCTATTAAAGTTGACTTTGTGTATCATATGGTTAAAGTAAGCAGGAAATGTTAACAGTCACATTTTCTTAATTCATATTTTAATGTAAATGCATACTTTTTATCAGATCCTGTTTTATTGGCCAGAACTGAAGCCATGGGGTTGTAAGGACCTTGGGACCCTCACTACTGAGAAGGAAGGGGCGAAGGGCCAATGGGATGCTGCTGGATCCACAGGTGGTAAATATATTCTGCTTGTTCTCTCTCTCTCCCCCTCCCTCCCTTCACGTTCCTATTTTTACCTCTCTACCTCACATTTTGTTGTTAAATAAAATCTGTATTATTGACTTTGGCATGTGGTCTTGTTTGCACCTTAATTTGGGCAAAGGCCTCTCTCACTAATTGGATCTTAACAGGGATATGAAGAATCCGCATGTTGAAGTGCTTTTACCAACGTGCTCAGGCAACAGGCCACCCACCACAAGGGTCAGTGCTCGTAGCACACCCAAGTCTGTCTCAGTCTGTGAACCAATGAAAGCTACATTTGCAATAAAATTTTGAGACCCTGCTGAAATACATACTTTGGCTCAACTAATTCCTCCTGTGCTTAGCTGTGCCACAGAGAATGGCTTCAGGCTCCCAGAAGGAGCCGTGCAATCCTCCTCATAAATGTTTCATCATTTTGGCCCCCAGAAGCTGAAGTTAATAATACGAGTATTAAGGGTTTTGAATTCAAGTGCTTTAACTAAAAACTCAAACAAATGCCCGTTAGCTGTCTGTGTCTGAGGGGACTGAAGACTGTAACCCAGTGTTACCCAAACAGCTGAGATACAGTCCTAGGGGCTGCAGGTATGACAACAAATACTAGAGAATACATCCAGATTTGGTTTCGAATCTGACAAGAAGAAAACAATACTAGAAGCTTCCTGTGGATTTAACAGCATCTTTATTCAAAGAAAATGTCTTTCCTGAAAGAAAGGTGAAATAAATTAAAGACAGGACAATTTGCAGTATAATCAGCTAAATGTCAGTAAGCAACAGGTATTTAACAAGCACTATGTGACTCTCAAATAGCTGATTCTTTGTTGTGAAAATGGACAGAAGAGAATGAATAATCCCAGGTAAGTCTGTTAAAAAGCCCAAAGAAATCTCTTGGGGAAAAAAAGAAATGTAGCAACAAATTAGAAAAAAAGATCAAAGAAGGGAACTGATGTGCTCAGTTGCTGTGAGCTGGAGTTTCTCATTCATCTCCTGTGGATCATGAAATGAGGGGAATTTTTGATAGAGGAAGCAAAAATTGTCAAACATAACTGTTGGAAGCTAGGTCCTAAATGCACTTAAAATATTTACACAATGTGTGAGGCTAATAAAGGTTGTAAAGTCTTAATTTTTAAGCCTGTTTAAAACATATAGACCTCCAACTTGCACTTGTTATGCAAGTTTGTATTATTGTCAAAAAAGCAGAAATATTTCCAGTTTAATTGCTATTACTGCAAGAACTCAGTCCTCTAATTCAAATACTAAAAGTGACGAAAAACTCCATAGCAAATGTATTATGTTTTATCTGGTGTAGAACTGAGGTTCGAAATGGCTTCTAGGAGCTTCAGTCCAATTGAATTTTTGAGGTCTGGGCTCCAAAATGTCCTGTGCCTTTTGAGTGTCAGCATATGCTATCTTCTACAAAACATGCTGCCAAAATATGTAAGAAACGCAAGATGCTTTTAATAATTCAGGTAAAAAAATCCTTTACTCCCAGTACCTTAATTCTCCTGGACATAAACCTTACAATGTGACTTACTATTGAAAATAGTAATATATTTCAAAGTTTCTCCAGCAACAGTCTACCATTCCCCAAATTAAGGACCATGCTGTATAAGAGAGGTGCTCTGTTAATTTTTCCATTTCGAGCAGAGTAAGAGATTATGAAGGTGTATTAATTTGGACTTGTCTGTGCTTCACAAAGTCCTCATTGGCCCATGTTACTTTCTCTGTATTGAAAATCATAATTATTTTTCAACAACTATCTCATGTAAAAGAAAGGAAATATAGTATTAAAGAGTCTCTGTGAAGTTAACGGTTGGATTTATGCATTTATAATAAGAGGCTCTGGGTCTGTCCACACAGGCCTTTGCTGACCTACCCAAGCACCTGGTACATTGCCCAGTGCAGCAAATCCTCTGTGAGCAGGTACTGGGTGGGGAGGAAATTTATTATACATGTTAGAAATGGTGCAGTCTTGCCTCAGAGTACAGATCTGAGGAAAGGTCAAGTAAACATAGTAAGTTACTTTGTAAATGGTGTTCATTGTCTTGGTAAATTTTGGAGTATTACAATGAGAATATGCCTTTGTTTTTAAGACCCCAGCCAACTACATTCTTCAAAATTTCCATTTTCTAGTCTCAGCAGCCTCATGTTTGACAAGATGCTGTCCAACTTACATCTCTTTATATGCGGCAAAAGTAAATTTTTGTGGTCTTGTACCTGGTTCAAAAGGAAAGCAAATATAAGATTTATGATGGGATTCTCTTCATCTTGGATGTGTCTTTGTTGAGCGGCTCTGAGAAAGGACCTGAGTCAGAGGATGAAAGGATTAGTTCATGCATATGACCTCCTGTCTCCCACCTACATCTTGTCTGTATGACTGCAAAGACTAAAATGCTTTATCCTCTAAAACCAAGAGGAATTCCACAATTAAAAGCTTTACTCTCAAGTTTTCCTGTATTTTTATTTGATACTTTCCCTTCACCTTGTCCATCGAAGTTCTCACTGCTTCAAATTTAGTCAGTCATTTGTCCATTCATTAATATCTTCATTGCTATTTTATTGACCATTACAGAAACACAGTAACTTAGCTAAACTCCTTTGTTGAATTCCATAGGGCTTCTGTGATATAAAAATACAGAGAAAACACAATTCTTGCATATTCCACCTTTTACACAACACGAGAATTACACTGTTGATCATATAGTATATTCAGCAAAAAAGAAGCAACTTCACTTGTTCTGCTGGCCAAATAAAGCAAACAAATTTCAGTGTCAGTTTTAAACTGTCTTCTCCATGCCTGCCTGTCAACTTGCCTCCAACCTCTATGAAGAAAACCTCTAATTTGTTCTAAAATTGTACTCAGTAAACATCAATGATACTGAGATACAGTGCCTAAATGCATAAAGATCATTAGCATCACTCAATGAGCCTCTCTTGCTCCAGCCATGGTGTCTTGTTGGACAAAATAAATCATAGTTCAGGCACTGTGAGAGTTATGTCAGTTCATTTTTCCAGTAGGGGCCATTATTGCCCATTTATCCATATCTGTGATAAGTCTTTTCAGAACAAGAGTTATCTCCTCTTTTGGAGTCTTAAGGAACCATCATAAAGCCATCTGGCCTTGGACCAGCTCTTGGGCCCTGAACAGCCTTTCCTACTCCAGTGCACACGAGCAATTCCTCTCGGGTCTCAGCCTCACTCGTGACATGTTTGGGAAATGTTAACTCTGTCTTGCAATTTCGTAGTAATGTTTTTCAATCTCTTTATTGAGATAAATACAAGTTAGAACAGAATTCTTGGGGTGTTTTTTCAGTATCTCTTGGGTCTATCTGCTCTTCCGGCTGATCTTTGTGCTGACAGATGGCCTGCTTCTCAGTTCCTTTTCAAAGCTGCAATGTCAATGTTATAGTAGCTGTATACTCTTACCTCTCTCTCCTTCCCAGAATTCATTTTCAGGAGTTTGTTCCATAACTCGTTTTCCTCTGTTAAGCCTAAGTAATTTTAATTTCTGCATTAATTAATCTTATACATATGTAATATTCCCTCTGTATTCATGGATACTCTTTATCCTAATGATTTTTGACTGTAAATATATCTGAACAGAGGCATCATCCTGACCTGGAAATACCATCCAGATTACTTAGCCCGTGGAGTTTGCTTTTACTAAGAAATGAACATCAAAATCATAGTCTCTCTTCAGTCTTGACTGTTTCTGGCATTCCTTCTTTGCTCTTCAGCCCATCCTCTGGTTCTTCGTAACAAGCTTACAACTTCTTTTTGCCTGCAAGACCCAGCAAAATCCATGTAATTTTTTTTTTTACCGTCTGCCTTATCAAGGAAATAGATGTAATCCCATATTTTTCCACTCATGCCACAGGTCCTTTGAACATGATGCTTCTTTCTTTCAGTCAAAGGCAGCACTTTCCACTTCTGCTGGAATCCTTGTTGAATTCAAATTGCAACCATTTACCACTTATTTATGCAAAACTTATTGACATAGCAGTAATTTCAATTATTTTACTCATCTCACACTTGCCTTGTACAATGCATTTGCAATGCACTTGCAAAATACACTTGGATTTTCTACGAGAACAATAATAGATTGCAGTGTAAAATTCCGTATCTTAAATCCCCTTTTAATGTGATTCCTGGTAATACTATTATTTCAAGGCACATATTTTAAAGTTTTGAGTCACGGTTCTCTGATTTCTTCCTTTATCAGCATGAAGTAGATAAACTGAAAACAGCAGAATTACTCTGTAACAACATAAATTTAGGAAAAGTAATAATTAGTCTATGACTAATGGTGAGAAATAAAAAGATACCATTGAACTGTTTTCATTCTGCATTCATGAAGTAACAAGCAATATTAGGATTATTAGGCACAAAAATTTGCACTGTGTCTTGCAAATACATTTTGCCCTGCTCTGTGCTACTTTCTGTGCAGTCCCTTGTTCTGTGTTGTCTGGTCCAGCATTACCTCTGCCTGTTCACCTCTGACCCCTCCCAACCTCACTTCCACGGAGATGTAAAGGCTTGTATCTATTCTGCACTTTAAATCCCACGAGAGATCAGACTGGCTGAATCATGAAGGTACAAAGCCACATGCTGAAAATAACCTGAGAAATGTTTAGGAAAACAAGCATCATATATTAATATTAAACCCAGACACATTTGATAAACTGTGAATGCAGGAAACATTTGTGCTTCATTTCTAGAGCACTGGTTCCATTAACACAGATACTGAACTTTAAAAAACAGATTCTGAAAACAACCTGCAGCAATACTACCAGAAAATCAGGTAGTACAGTTACATGTGTACACTGAGGTAAGTTAAAAAAACCACAAAACCTTAATAATTTTTTCTGATGGAAGAGGTTGTCATTGTTTATTTTCTTTTCAAAATTGACTCCTAAACAAGAGACATGATTTTAAATGCTTTAATCAGGCCTTCTGAAGTTATAGAAATGTATACTACCTACCACAATTAGTATTTTTTCACTTATCTGCCTTGCTATTAATTCTTGATTATGGTGGCAAACTAAGGATTTACTGGCTGCACTGGAATTTTAGAGCATCATTAAATCATAATATATGTTACACAAGTTATTTGCAACATCCAGTACAAAAAATAAAAAGGTGTCCTGAGTCTTGAAGAAGATGGCGTGTAAATGAATGTTTTGCTACTTTTGAAGGTGTAGGGTAAATATTCCTGCAAGCATAATATTGGTTTGTTAGCACTAAATGGTAGCTAGCATGTGTCAAAAAACTGTACCCTGTTCACTTGTCACTTTTCCTTCTCATCCTGTCCAACTGCTTCTTTTCTTCCCTATACATTTCTTTTTTATTTTCTTGACTCCAGGATTCATTTCCAATCCAAAAAACCCCCCGCCACATTTACAGTAAAATGTGGAAGCAAAATTCAAGTCAATCTTTCTCTTTTCAGTCCACAGGAGTAATTGGCTAGAAGCACCTTATGTCAGCACGAGCACTTTTGACACTCTCCTCTATTAATTTCCAATCTCCCTGATGTAGGTCAATGGAATCAGTGCTGCCCTTTAGCCAGTATTAGCAGAAACTGTCCTTACTTGTGTTTCACATTTGCTGGTTAGTTGTTTGCTAATCATTTCTTCTTTCCCTGTTTGGCACAAGTCTAGTTTGTCTATCTTCATAAAGGTTTTTAGTCGAGGACTAGTAAGGAATGGACAGAGCAGAGGTTCTGAACATGATTTAGGATTTAAGGAGTGCAAATGACATGGATAAAGTACATTAATGCTGGGCAAAACATAACACAAAGAACACATTTTGCAATAGTCTGGTATTATTACTGATAACATTAAGCTCCCCTTAGAGAAAAAAATTATTTAGGGTGACACCATGACTCTGTAACAATCTGTTTAGGCCAACAGAAGTGAAATACTGCTGGACTTCTATTGGAGGACAAATCCATTCTTTCAGGGGATGGATAATTTTCTCTGACTTATAGGGAATGAAGCTTTATTCCAGAATGCATTGTAGGAAAACAAAATATAGGAGACCCCATACAATGAGCTTGCATACTGATGACAAGAGACATCATCATGTTGATAGTAATGATAGAAGAAAAGCGACAGAAGTCAAAAAATAGCCAGTAATTTCCATAGGGATAATGAAGCTAAAGAACTTAATAAAAGTGATAGGTTTGTTCTATGAAAAAAAAAAAAGTGGTCTATTTATAAAAATTCAGAAATAAAGTCTGAGTTACCAAAATTCACTGCATGGAATCTTCATCCTGAAATTTTACAAAAGGAAAATTGGAAGAGGAATTGCCTCTGAAATTTAAAAAAGATGGCAGGGAGGAAGGGAAGAGAGACAGAAAAAGACAGTCATGGAGAAAGGAAGTGTGAAAGAGGAAGGGAAAAATATACAAAGACAATGATGAAATATAAAATGAAAAAAAACTTTAAAAAAAAAATCTTTTAAGCTTTCTGGGCATTTTGGAAAGAGTGAGACTGGTTAGCTTTTGAATATAAAATTGTGATTCATTTTTGCAGTTCTCCAGGGAAACTGTTCTGATACTCTGGTCTTACATTCAAAGGACAACTGTCAAGAGAAGCTCTTTACTTTTAGTATGAGCAGACATATATTGTGTAGATCTGAGAAGTTAATTTTGTACAAAACCAGCATCTCATTGTACTGCACAAGCAATAGGGCTTTTCATGGGATTGCATTATTAAAATAACCCATTTCCTATAAGAGTAGTGACCTTTTTTTTGTCTTCTGGCTTGCTAGCAAATTTTCTCAGCTATCCAATCATCTGTTTTGACTCCCATAGATTCCCTATTGGCAGTGACTAAGATCCCACCACTGTTAATTTTTTTGTAACTTAGTTGCTCCCTTTTCCTCACAGTTGTTTGAATTCTTTATAACTGGTGGTCTGGCTCGGAGCTGTGTGGCCCAAGAGCTGCTGCTCTTGCTCAGGACTGACTTTATGGTCATTTTAGTAATACTACTTTACTTTCAGCTTAGAAAGCATCCCTATTCAACTAAAGACTATAATGCCCTCGCCTTAGGAATTATGATTTCTATGGAAGGATTTAGAGTAGACAGAGGGAGCGTTAAGAGAGACATGGGCTGTTGTGCTGAGATGCTGATCCCTCAGAGCAGCCAGCTGCACAACTCCAGGCACTTGGCTCCCAGGAACTGTACTGGCTGCTCAGCAGCACTGCCTCCCTCACACACTTTAGGCTACTAAAGTGGTAAGGGGTGAGTAAAAGAATTGGATGAGCAAAAATTGTGACAGTGAAATGAGAATGGCCTTTACAGTGGTCACATTACTCTGAGCTGAGAAGTAAGGTGTTTATTGTGGCCCAGCAGTACCACTGAGCTACCCGGAGGTCAATCATCTTCCCCACAGAATTCCTGTAGAGGCTGAAGTTGAAAAATAGTGAAACCAAAAACTAGCAAAATTCATTTTGCAGCTAATGCTATAAGGCAGTGTAAGAAATATTTCTGTGCCTGATGCAATGAAATGGTTGACCAGAAGTTGCTGTTGTAGCCAGTCACAAGCCAAGCCACAACTCTTCTCAGAAGCTCAAATCCACCCTTCCAAGAAGTAAGAATGAAAAAAGTGGTGCCATATTCCCTAAATTTTTAAGACCTCCAGAACCCAGCCTGGGTTTCTGGTAGATGTGCACATTTCTTTCCCTACGTATACTTCCCAAATAGGACCAAGAATGTTATGAAAGAGTGCTCTTAACAGCATTTTTCCTAAGACCAGAGCTAGTAAGAACTAGGAATCTCATGAGAAAAATCTGTCTCTGAAAGCTTTCCAGCTCATTCCTCCAGATTCAAATGACTTGGATGGTCTTCACATAGTCATCTAAGCTCTCAGCTGTTTATCCAAAGCAAACAGAAATTATGAAGATTCCGAAGTTGCCCATTGCTACTTGCATGATACAAGCACATGTGGCTAATCCTTGCCCCATTTAGCATCATTCTGGTCAATTCCCACAAGAAATTTTATTCTTGACATGGTTTCAGAGCATTTAATCTGATCTGACAATGTTCAGTCCACTTCCCAAGTCCTTGAATGATTTATTTTGATTTGCTTTAGTAATGTGTCCACTGCTTTCTGATTAAGACATCAGTATTGTATGTGACCTACATAGTTCCTCTTCCTTTTGCATTTCAAGATCTAGTTTTCCACAGACCATCTGAGAGTCCTATCTATCTTAAACAGATCAAATACTATAGTAGTTGTTCCTGGCAGCTGCTGTTAGAAGAAACATTTGGGATTAGTGCACTGTAATGGCTGGTTTTTTTTAATTACTTCAGTGACATACACACTGAAAAATGAGATGTAATCTAGCATATTAATCATTTTCCAATAATACTTTCATTTGGATTTTAGCAGACTAAAGAGTGTTAAACAAAAATAGGTGTAGAATTCAGAATGTTAATTCTGATGGCTAAGATCTATGAACTAAGGATTGTTTTCATAATCAATTTTCTGCTTTGAAATCCTTAAAGCTCATCATGTACAGTTCATGGAAAGCCTGAACCAGACACTTGGTTCCACCCAAGTTAGCAATATTACTGATTTTCCAGTACAAGCATCCCTTTCTGATGCTAATCTCAGTAGACATAAATCCTTAATGGCAAAAGCCCAGTTGGTGAATTATGGTGTATATCCTTTAACCTTTGCAATAAAGACATGACTGAAGCATTACAATCTCACCATACTTTTGTAATAGAGCAGAGTTCATAATTTAATCTATTAGTGCATGACTACAGAATTTAATATTTTTTAAACAATGTAGCTGTCTGAGAGCTCATGTTCTCACTGAGATCTGCTGTTCAGTGCATGGGCAAACAGCAATGTAATACACCAGGAATGAACATGTTGTTGTCCAATTTAATTAGAACTAAAGCTGGTCAACAACTCTGCCGGCACACAAAGAACAAAAATTAACATTACTGAACCTTCCAAGCCCTTTGTGGCCTTCTGTGCACTCCATTATTTAAACACATACACATACACAGCTTTTTTGCCCTTGTGGGTGTGGTGCTGATTAAAAGAGCTAAACTCAAGAGCCAAATCCATTGAGCTTGGCTTTAGCTTTTTAATGTGTTGCAGAAGGCCATAGATCATTTCTACTGAACAGGATTAAAGATGTTAATCTGCGCCAGCAGTCAATGACAGGCTTGTTAGGAGAAAAATCCAATGATGCTAACCCTTCAAAAAGCTGCTTATTAACTGCATTGATGACTGACTTCTCATTAAAGATTACTATTACTGTCTGTCCTGGCATTTCCCCTTTGACCTGAGTAGTTAGTGAGTTTTTACAACTTCCACCGTTTTTCCCACAAAGAGAAGATGGAGATCCTATATATTTCATCCACTGAATAGTATGTATATTCAAAAAATGCAAATAATCTCCTGATTCCCTCAACAAATAAAAAAATAATCAGAAAGTCATGAGGAAGTGCATTAGCTCACTATCTCTTTACTGAAGTCACTGCCTTTTCAACTTGCTCTTCCTCCCTCTACAAATGATTTCCAACCAGCTACATCAACTTTTATGAAAGCTCTCTTACAATAAGAACACCAAACCAGAAATTCTTGGATGGGTCCACACTGCAAATACTTAATTCTCCCTGAGAATACCTTAGTTTGATGCATGGGACATACCCAGCCTTGGCATGTGCCCTCCCAGCGGTGTTTGCCTGGGAAGGCTTCACAGGTACCCACTTCAGAGTCAAATATACCCATTCTGCCACCAGCTCACAGAAAAAGTTTATTTCTTTCCCTTAATTAGCATTTCTAAGGTTCCCTTACTCAGCATTTCTAAGGATGATGAGTGTAAAGAAAGGAATAGAGATCAGACTGAGGAAGTCTTCATCAGCGGGGAACACTTCTCATCATTCTGTCTGCAGTGTTGGACTGCATTGCAATAAGTGGCTGGCCCAGGAGGCAGGCATGCTGCATGTCTGTGCAGAAGAGGACATGCCCCTGCTCTTCCCAGGACCTTGGTGTAGGGACACTCTCATCTCCCTGCATTGTGCACTAGACCCCACACTTGACAGAACCAACCAGCACTCAAGGGTGTAACCAGGAGCAAATTGAGCAAAACTTTCAGATCTGTGTGGTCATGGGAAAAGCCATTCCCCAAACACCAGCTCAGGGGATCAAAACCATAAAAATTTCCATGTACTTCATGCCCATCAGATGTCAGTGACCTTTATTTTGGTCCAGTTGTAAACATCTTCAGACTGGAGAAGATTCCAGGGAGACCTTATAGCAGTCTTGCAGTACTAAAAGGGGGCCTAGAAAAGCCTGTTGCCTGGTCCTAAGAAAGAGAGAGACAAACTATTTAGCGGGGCCTGTTGCAATAGGGTTAGGGTTGCAACTAAAAGAGGGTAGGTTTAGACTAGATAGGAGGAAAGAGTTTTTTGCAATAAGGGTGGTTGAAGATGTCCCTGCTCATTGCAGTGGGGTTGGACTAGATGACCTTTAAAAGCTCCTTCCAACCCAAAATATTCTATGATTCTGTGATCTTTGTTGTCCTTTCTTAAAGCAAACCTTCCCCAGCACCTCAGGTCTTTGCACTGACACTTCAGCCACCCAAGCCACCCAAATGTGGCTCATTTTTAAAGTTTTCTGAAACCAGTTCAGAAAGTACCAGGCCTTGGCTGGCTAGACCCTGATATAAAAGCTCTCTGCAAGCCAGGCAACATCCAAGATGTTTTTCAGCTGGAGACTTGAAGGGAAGTCCTCTGAATTAACAGCCTATTCAGAGCAATACACTTGGCTCTAAACAAATCAAAGTCCCACAAAAGGATTTGGTTTGGCAACTTAAAAAAATAAGGTACCTAACCAACCTTAATGAAACTATCCAGAAACTAAATACTCCCAATTTGAATTATGACCCCCTCACTGACCAAGTACCCTTAGTGACAGATGCTACTTCTTTGTGCCAGCTTCTCTTTCTCACTGTCTGGATGTGTCAGGCCAGCTCATGTGCTGAGGGCTGCACTGGAGGGACAGAAAAGCCTCCTTCTCACAGAAGTCTCTGCATGTACAGACAAACATCCCCATAACCTTCCGTGGCCAAGCTTACAACTCACAAATTTTCCCAGTTTTCATTCTCCAAAAGTATGTATTACTGAGACATGAACAGAGAAGAACTAAAGGACACATGGGAATTCATGGCAAGGGGGTAAGTTCAGAATGATTTTGCATCTACAAGAGAGGTTCAGTACTACTTTTAAATGATAGAAAGGGAGAACAGACTAGGAGGGAGCAATTGTTCCCTGCAGTGGTGAGGGCTGGCCAGGCTGGTCTGCTGCAGAAATGCTTCACTGACAGCTCAGCCCAGGAAGGACAGAAAAGTGGCAGTGAATGCCCTTGGTTAATAGCACGTTTTGTCAGGACTGTTTTCTGAAGGCAATTACGGGCCAATCTATCTGAAGGCTGATCTGCATTGGCATTAGAGTATGGAAAGAAAAATATTTTCAGCTGAGACCAGAGCCAAATCTATCCTCTTCTGCCACTGCTTTGAAAGACAGATGCCAGCCTGAGTACCAACAAGTGAAATATGCACCAAAAGCCAGGATAGCCCCATGCTGGAGGTCAGAGCAGCAGCATAATCAGGAATTTGTGAGGTGATCCATGGTTTTGCAGAACATTCACAAAGAGAAAAATAAATCTGATCTACTAAATAAATTGCAGTTCCAAAATATTTTCTCAGCCCTAAAATTTACTCTGTCTGAAACAGTGCCTACAGACAACCAATTCACTCAAGTAGCACAAATGTGCTGGACACACCATGGGCTTATGGAATATTTTTCAGTGTTTATGTTGGTTCAATACAAAATTGCATAGCCTTAGAAATAGTTGATTGAACTGCATTGCCACTGCACTTTCTAGAGACCCTTTTTCCCATTTTACTGCAATTCTGTGCTCATTGCCATGGTATCCTAGTACCTGTGAGAATAATTATAACACTGTTCCATTTTCCAAAATGTTCAGAAGTATTTCACTGAGACTTTTATATGGTGTTTCCAACTGCTAGCTTTCTCCACTCACTCCTTACATCAGGAGAAATTGATATCAATCTACTGTGAGCCAGCATAACAATTTCCTTCTGAATAGTATTATTTGAGCTTTTCTATTTACATTAATTAGGTTTATGCATTCTTTTAGCTTAGCGGATTGTGAAGAATAAGCAAAAATGGAGGAGTTTCTCCACTGTTTTCTTTTTAAATGTTTAGCACTTTATTTCTAAAATTAATTGATAGACTGCACAGAATAAAATATATTCTTTATATGTGCTCTTTTAGCTGGATCCAAATACATTGTATCTTCAACATCTTCCATATATATCCACAAACTGCTAACAGACAAATTCTTTCTTAAGGAGCCCAGCCCATTTCTGTTGGGATAATGAAGGCATCTAATTGAATAATTACAAATCACGTTGGAATAAATGGTGCAGCTCACTAAACCATCTACTAACTTCCCTTCTGTCTGCTTTTATCAATTTCATTAAACAAAGTCTCCATTTGTTTATCTTGAATTATATCTTTTAATACCTAAAACAGAAACAGTGAAGGATTTTTCCAATTTTCCCATCCTAATTTTCATGAAGCACTACTTAGAGGGAGGGGATTGATCAATTCTCTGATAGCAGCTTTCTTTAGAGTGATTTCAATCCATCTGAAGGATAACTGCCTTTCCATTGTTTGATGACACTAAACAGCACTGCATCTTATATTTACTAAGTCTTCCCAACCTATTGTTTAAAACCATGCCTCCTTCTGCCCCTCTGGTTTTGAAAGCAAAAGTCCCTGTTAGAAAGGAAATTTTTAATGTATTCCTTTCTTTTTTTCTTTTTTTTTTCCTGGTACATTTTCTTCTTTAGAGGAAGCTGTAAAAAGAGAAAAATTGGATCTGAGATTTCCATAGACCTTCTATGATTATGTTGATGATACTTATCCAATCATCATTGCCAGCATGTTCAGAAAAAAGGTTAAGGTAGGTGAGAAAAAACCCAGTCAGTCTCTCTGCTGTAGGATGATTAAAACCCCCATGAAATAGATGAGATTACAGAAGTGGAATGAAAGTGAATGAATGGACATGTAGCAACAACACACAGGTTATTTAAAAGAGCATTTATGGAAGACAATGCCAACATCACCAGTTTTCTAAAACTGTCCACGGCATTTAGCTTACTTATATATAGAAATAGACAATGCTTTATTCCTCACTGTTAGATTTCAACTCTCCAAGGCTTCGTACTGATTTCAAACATGCCATAAGGCATCTGTTCCATGTCTCTTGCAGAAAAGCTGTGCTCCATGACATGCAGTTTAAACAGTGATTTTTTTTTTTTAGTTGATATTTCACAGTCAACTGTATGGCCAAAGGGCAGTTCTGATCTTGTCTGAACTCTTAAGCAGGCAAAAAAATGCCATTTTTTCTTCTCAACAGTACTGTGTGGCATTCTTCCCTCTCACCTAGCTTAAGCTCCACTCAGAGAATCACAAATTACTAAACTCCATTGCTGCTTTCCAGTTTGAGGCACACATGCTGTAGTTTGCCCTTCCTCTTCATGTGAGAGGTCTATCCCTGCACTCATGGCAAGAAGAAAGACAATGAAACCTTGTAGTTGAATACTCAGAGCTGGGAAAATTGGAGCAAACTGATGTTAAGGTTGAAATTTGAAAATAGTCCAGTAGTTGAAATTTCAGGTTCAACTAATATCATCTTATAAATATTCATGGCCCTGGACAGAATGAAAAGAACGTAAAAGGTTAACATGAAGACATTACCTCTAAGAAAAGCAACATGTGTCATGGAGGCCTGTTTTATTAAATTGTTTTCACAGAGTCTAAGTTCTCTTTTCAGACCTATAATAGGTAGCTTTTATTATAACTAAAAATGACCACAGTAATCAGAATACATGGAAGCAGAGAGCTCTTGTTCCCAGCAAAAGGGAACTTCTGAGGGAAAATAAATGACTTGCACAACAGGACTTTGCAGACTTGCTAGAGACCATTGTACTGACCTTAAGTTACCTCTCTTTTGTCTCTGGCCTACAATTGCCATTCTTGTGTAATTATCAGAGATATTTTAAGTTATGCTAGAATTTTTTAAAGCTATTGCATTGATAACAGCAAAAGTGTTCTTCTTCAAGCTTAGAAAATGAAGAAATGGATAATAGTACAAAGAACTTTTTACCACTAGGTCATCATTAACTTGATCTAGTCAAAAACATAATGACACAAAAATGCTGACATCCAATTAACTGTGCATTATGGCCTATATATTGCAAGTATCTGGTTTTAGCCCAGATCCTTTTCACAAGATGAGAAACAATCAATTTAATTGGACACCCAGCTTGCCAGTCTTGATAATCTTTAGCACATAATCTTTTATTTTGATTGCAAGTGCTTTAGGGGAGACACTGTTTATTACTGTGCTTGAAAAATTCTGCAACATCATCCTCATGAGTGTTGTGTCTGTCACAGACTTGGAACAACATACTGTGCTATACTTATAATTGGAGACAAACAAAAGAGCTGATTTTAACAACTATCAAACTACTGCCTTTGAAGAAGCATATGATGTGTAACTGTTATACCTAAATTATTAAATACTCACGCTAAGTGCAGAGGTTCATCTTTTGGTTCACACAGATTCTGAGTTTGTCCAAAACAGTTTGCCTGTCTCCTGTTACCATGTAGAAAAACCTTTTGGAAGCAAACAAGTCTGTTAACAGAGTATGAAGAAGGAAGTAAAAATGCCAATCTCTTAGCCTTAGAGGTCTACCAGTATTTTTGTACTAATGGGAGATAATGCAAAACTTTGAGCAGATTCTTACAGCACTCCAGTCACATGAATGTCTGTGGGGCAGAAGATTGGCTTGCAGTGACTAATGCCCATAAGCACTCACCACACTGCATACATGACCAAACGCTTAATTCAACATGACTAAATTAAGTAGGTATCAGAAATTAGAGAAACTGAAAGAAATTATCTACTGCATGCATGGGAATTTTCTCAGATAACATTTGTTTTCATTTCCACAGTAGCATACCTTATTAACTCATCATCTGAGGTACACTTAGGTTTGCTGGGCACAAGAGGGCTAATAAAACTAAATGTTCTAGGCCTTGCCTGACCTATGCAAAGAAATTTTTCTCTTATCAGAAGATCTGATCAAATAAAACCACATCTGATAAACATCAGATAAACATGGCTTTGGTTTTATGGCTCTCACAATGAGCTAGAGAATGAGGGGACTAATCAGACTTTGGGGACTATATGAATTTGACAGTGACTGAGAAAGAAATGGAGGGGGGAAAAAAGGAGGGAATTAAAAAAATTGGTGACCGAAAAACAGTGAGCCAGGGGAAAGCAACAACCGTTTCAACATCAATTTGTGACTGCAGGGGTCTTTAATTTTGGAAAGTGAGTAACAACCGGGTGAAGGAGGGAAGTCAAAGCAGTGGTGAGATGAGAAGGGCAGGGCTACCTACTGTAAACACGGAGTGAACAGGGTTGGAGGGAAGAGCGATTAGCTTCGCTGGCAGGCACAGGAGCCAGGACTGCAAGATTCTTCAAACTCTTTTTCTTTTTGAAATCCATCTTTTGATGATACTGCCAGTAATTAAGGTCACCACACTAGGGCATTTAGTGTTTGCCGTGAGGAAAATCATCCTGAATTTGAAAAATAGCATTTGTGTTTGTCTTAACTCCTCATCAAACAAGACCTGGAATTTTTACTCAGCTGCAGGAACAAGTTTTCTTGCCTCTCTGAAAACTCAGAAGAGCAGATACTCTCACAAGATTTCCAACACATATATGCCTTCAGAAATATCAGCAGAGACTATTTCCAAATACTCCGTTTCAGTACCGGAGGTTTAACTTCAGAAAGAAGAAAGTATAAATATGAGGTGGAGAATATGATTACAAAAAACCCCATGGTCTTTATAGGCTTACTGATTTAAATACAGTGCCACAATACATGGTTTGGAACAAAGTTTTCACTGCCCAGCCTAAAACATGAGTAAAGAAAACTTGTATCTGCTACAAAGTACTTATTAGATATACCTTAAATTGCTTCTGTGTACACAATGCTATTTCTAATGCAACTGTCTTTCTGTCTACTAGATTAATGTTCTGACTTAGAAGAGACAGGAGAGGAAGATGGCACCAGAGAAAAAATGGAATGTTATTCATGGAAAATAACATATAATAGCCTCAGTCTCTCTTAAGATAAGACGGAAAATTCTTGAGCTTAATAGGTGGAGTACCTTCAACTCGTTAAAGCCACTGGCATTTTGTGGGGGTGATTCCCACATTTCTTTCTAATCATCTGTTCTTCCAACACCTCCATCAGCAGCAGAGCTGGTTCACAGCTCAGCAGCTTTATGTAAAGCACAATTGGCTCCTCAGAAGCCCACTGGAAACAGGGGTCAGCCTGGGCTCTTAAGAGGAATATCTCTTGAAAAGAAAATTGCATCAAATGATTTATTGGCAGTATTCACGTTAAAAGCCAGGGGAACAAAAATCGCTTTCAAATAAGAACAGGCTCCAGACTACAGATCCAACTAGATCCATACTCACAGCTTCAGCTTCAATGTGTGATTTTGCTAAGCACACGGAGGATCTCCAAAAGATATCTCTTAGTAGGACATGCAGAGTACATTTTTAAAGCTGGTTCTACAAAGGAAAGCACGGCTCCTGAGAGGGAACAGATTTTGCAACCACAGAAGTACTTTCTCTATCTTTAATGAAAAAGAAGACAAGAATGTAGGACAGCAGCTTTGCATTAAATACAACTTTTAAAAACATTTCTTTCTCTGAACAGCAGTTAAGCATCGCTATAGCCTCACTTGAACTCACTGTTCATATATCCTACTTTTCAGTGCTTTAAGAGATTTTTTTCCTCACTGTCTTGACAACACAGAGCCTAATGAAGTTTTAGTCCATGACCTAGGCTCCTGGATGCTACCTGCTGATGATATTATCAGCTGTGTATTCCTATCCAGCAGAATATTTTAATAAACAAGATGTTCCAGTTTAAGAATATTGGCAGAAAAGCTGAAACTGATCATATGAAACAATTCATAAACAGGATTGTTGTGAGGATGAAGAGATGAAAAGTTGCATATTAGTATTTGTTACTGAAGAGGAATCTTCAATAGATGGGTTTACTCACTAGATTAAAGTTGTGTTATGAGGACATGACAAAGAAGGAGGGGCAAAAGGATTTTTGGTTAAATGGTAAGAACCAGCTGAAAATTATGATATCCTTTGAGTAGGATTGGAAGGAGTCCACAGATTCTTGGGTTGATTAAACAGAGCTCTCATCTCTGTTGGTTATCATTCTAATGAGAATTTTCCTATTTTCCAAATAAATCCATCCTGCATCTTTCAGATCTGTTTTCTAACTGTGGACTGTAGCTCTTTGCTTGGGGAGAGCTTTGCTGGAAGCCCTGACCTTGTCCTGCTCCGCACTGCACAGTGCTGGTTTCCACTCCATCCACTCAGCTGAGATGCTCTGCCTTTTCCAGTTCTCCTAGGAAACAAGATGTAGACACTTACTCAGCACTACTTTTTATCCTATGCTTTCTGCCACCTTCTTATCACCCATTCTTTTTTCCCTCTCTCCTCTCACTTTTTTTTTTTCTGGGATTTTTTGAACACAAAGGAAAACTTGTATATGCAACAAAATGCCAGATGTACCCAGAGCAGCCAAAAGGTTGGAGAGTCGATATAACAAAATTTTGGCCAATCAAAACTCATTGCTGCAATTTTGAATTACCTGTACAGACTTTATTGCTCTGTTTAGAGTCTGTGGGAGGTATTTGACAAGCAAAGGTGCTCAGACAGCTATTCCCTCCTCTTTTTCCTGTTCCTCTGAAAGTGGCTTAAATAGATTTCTTAAAACAGCACTGGTGTCAGGCACCCACTCACCATTTATCTTCCCAAGCCATTAATCACAATTGTGTGCAATTTAAAGCAGTTCCTTGTCTTTTTCCCTGAAATGAAAGAGTCACTCTTTTCATGAATATTATTGGTCATGAATCACAGTGATTTCCAGCCATGCCATCAATTACAAACACAGCTAACTAAAGTGCCGACAGAGCTGCCTCTCTTCAGTGAGGCTCCTGCCATGAATTTCACTGGCCATCAATCACTGTATCATCAAAGAAGAGACTCCCCTTCACTCCCCTCTGCTGACCTGAAGCCAAGGTACCAGTATTGGCCTCCTGAAGTTACCAGGCTATGTGATATCAAAAATACACATCTAATCCGACACATCCAAGGAAAATGCTGCCTCTCTGTGTGCCTATATTGCTTTCAAATCTCAGATCAGGTTGTCAGATCTTTGCATTAGACTGGTATCATCAGGGAAATCAGCAGAGCTTCCTCTCCACCCTTAGGGTCTCATGCCAAGCCAGTATTCTCCACACTTTTTACAGGGGAGAGACAGAGATGCCGCTGTCTAAAATGCGATTCTGTTTTCTCTTCTCGGACACACAAAAAGTGCTGCCTCCAAGCTGTTTGTGAGTGCTTTTGGGATATATGCTGCTGCACAAATGATAAGTAGTAGCCAAAATCTATCACTTTTGTTTCTCAGTGATAGCATTCATGGGAAATAGATCTTGTGCTGGACTGGGAGCAAGGAAAAGGAAGATTGGGAATTCAAATCATTCCTTGCAAAAGAACAAGGAAATGGATTGCCTCTGCTGCCTGTAACTTTAAACACAAAGCAGTGTGAGAGCACAGAATTCAGTAATTCTTCTGGATGTTGTGTAAGAGAAACCATAGTAAAAAGAGAATAGAAGGCTGAATTTGTTTCCTCTTTGATGGTGAAATATCAATCTACAAGTTACAGAGGAAATGTGCACTAATGTGAATGAATTCATCAACTCTTACAACACTCACTTGTCACCCACACAAACACATTAATTGCAATGCAACCAATTTTACTTTCATAAATTGTGTTGATACGCAATCAGCCTGTCACTTTCAGAACCAAGGCTACCAGATAACTCCACTTCCTACCCAGTTCACTGCTTCTGGTAGCTACAGTCACCTCCATCACTTTCAGCTGTGAACTTCAGCCAAATGTGAATGATCCCTTCACCTATTTCAGGTGCCATTGATTGTTCCAGATGGAACCAGCTATCACCATCTCTATTAACCACGAAACCATGACCTTCACTCTTCACCTCTGGTTTTCACTGATCAAGAATTCTTCCTCATGACTTCCTGATATTGCCATTGATTCCTTCAACTACTCCAGTTCTCTTCATCATTCTTTCAAATCTTGGAAATTTGAGGCTTGTCCCTCATCCATCTAGGGTATCTAGTCTTCACAGGCACCAACAGAACTGCAAGATACCTGTGGTGCATCTTTAATTCCAGGTCTGCACTGTGAGACATGGCATGCGTGGTCTGGCAAAGCCAGGCACCCTGGTGTCTGAAGGATGCTTGGAGATGCCATCCCATGAGGGAGTCCATTGAGTGTCATCATGCAGCACTTACAGGACGGCCAGGGGATCAGACCCAGCTAGCATGGGTTTAGGAGGGGTAGGTCGTGTTTGACCAACCTGATCTCCTTTTATGACCAGGTGACCCGCGTGGTGGATGCAGGAAGGGCTTTGGATGTTGTCTATTTGGACTTCAGCAAGGCCTTTGACGCCATCTCCCACAGCATACTCCTGGAAAAGCTGGCAGCCCATGGCTTGGACAGGAGCACTCTTTGCTGGGTTAAGAATTGGCTGGATGGCTGGGCCCAGAGAGTGGTGGTGAACGGTGCTGCATCCAGCTGAACAGCGGCCAGTCACTAGTGGGGTCCCTCAGGGATCAGTGCTGGGGCCAGTTCTGTTCAGTATTTTTATTGATGACATGGATGAGGGTATTGAGTCTTTCATTAGTAAATTTGCAGATGACACTAAGCTGGGA